>ML781770.1:12768-31233 GCA_009831015.1 Picea engelmannii
CATAGTCAACAAGAATAAAAAATGAATGAATATAGAAAACCTTATACATTTAGGAAACAAAGAAGCTTCAATCATGATGAAGGGATCAACAGAAGAGAAGATTATGATCATCCAAGGAAAGAATTTAGAAGGACTACACAACAAAGAAAACCATTCACTCCTAGGTATGTAAATTTATTTTATGGTCATTGTTTTAAATGTACTAAATTTGGGCATAAAGTTGTGAATTGTAGAATGTATGAAAGAAATGTCCAAGCAAGAGATGCTTATGTGGCCCCACACAATATAAAATGTTACAAATTCCACAACTATGGACACATAGATCGAAATTGTAGAAGCATGATAGAGCCCTTCTTGAAGGAAGACATTGATTTCAGATACATAAATGTATGGAATGGAAAGGAGGAACTAGAAGAACAAGTGAATGAAGAGAAGATGAATGAAGAGAAGGTAAATGAAGCACTTCCAAATATTGTACTTACAGGACTTGTAGTAGCACAAGATCAAGATGAATTTACAGGCCAAGAGGAAGATGTCAGAAACTAGGAAGAAAATAAAAACAATGTTAGAATTCAAGAAAATGATGAATCCACAGACGAAGAGTAAGATTACTCCACATCTGAGAAGGTATTTTTTTGAGCCACCCGACTTGGAGACTATATAGTAGCTACTTCAAATCAGAGAATCATATTTCATGCAGGTTGAAGTATTTGTAGAGACAAATAGTAGAAGTATAGAATAACATATTGATCAGTTGAGAAGTATTATTCCCACGCAGATATCAGTTGGCAGTTACACAAGAATAAGTTTATGAGTATATTCCTTCAGGCAGAGATATCTTCAGTACAAGTTGTTCCAGAGATGGAGAGTTTGATTTGCAGATAGAGTAGATCAATGGACACATTTTATTCAGTTGCAATTGTGAAGCCTTCATGATAGTACAATGATATATGGGTCAACATTGTGGACAGTTAAATAGCATATTTTTGGACAACTTATGACATATGGACAGAGATGGACTTATGAGATCATTAGTAGGTACATAAAACATGGGTCAGAGAAAATGCATAGCAATGTATCGGTGGAATCAATTGAAATCAGTTGGTCACATAAAGGAAAGAATTGAAAGGCACAAAAAAACATGGAAGGAGAAACCTTTAGAATAAGTTATTTCATCAGAGGGACATTGCTGAAAAGTATGTTCATAAAAAATCATTTAAAGTCAATAAATTTTGAATGTTTTTTATATATATCAGAGAGTTACAAGAGGAAGCACCAATGGAAAATTAGCAAGAACTGGAATAGAGTAAAGGAAACACTTACAGGTAGCCCTACATTGATTTACATGACATCTTGTAGAGAATTCAAGGGAAGAGAAATCATCAAAGAAAGATATATAGAACGGAATATTAGAAGCATGCAAACAGATAGGGGGATATGTATCGACAAGGGGATTTATCCTTTTTCCCATGATGTCAAAGGAAGAGAAAGAGAAGGATTGTTCAGAGAAGGTATACTTCAGGGGAATTCACATAAGGAGAGAAACATGTGAAGAGAAAGAACAAAGGCATGGAGAGAGAGAGAGAGAGAGAGAGAGAGAAAATATGCATGAAGACAAGGGGATCATCCCCAAAGAGAGAGACCATTTTCCATTGATGTCAAAGGGGGAGACTGAGAAACATTGATGAAAGGCAATGGTCATAGGGGGAGTATGATTTTTGGAGCATCAATGTTGCCATCAATGTTGCCATCAATGTTTCCATCAATGTTAGTGTTTCCATCAATGCCAAAGGCAGATATTGTTGGACATTTGGTTTGAACATCTGGTTGTCAATGATGTCAACCCTTCGAGAAGTCTGGAAGCCCTAAAGATGCTTTTGAGATAGATGGATAGTTAGTTGTCACTGATGGAGTGGTTGATGCTAGCATATGTGTTGGGTGCATTGTTGAAGTCCACATGTAGCCTCAAATGTATGGTCATGGAACCCATAGTTGATCGAGGAATAAATACACAATGGTTAGTGTATTTGCAAGTAAGACTATCATATATGGATAATGCGCATTATGTCATTTATGGTGATAGGTGGTATGTCACGTGGATCAAGGAATAAAGACATGAAGGTCAATGTATTTGCAAGTAAGACTATCATAGATGGATAGTAAGCATCATGTCATTTTCGGTGATAGGTGGTATGTTAGGAGGCTCCTCATGGTTGAGGAGATATGGCTTTGCAAATATTGGAGGACCCTCAAGAATAATCTAGAATCTCCTAGAAGGTCAACAAGCAGTCAATTATTCTAGAAGCCTCTAGAAAGTCTTCAAGAAGTTTTATAGTCAAAGTGGTTGCAACAAGAAGTTAATTATGGGTAAAGTGGTTGTAACAAAGAAATTATCAGTTTACTAATGATGGGTAAATTAGTTGCAACAAGAAAGTACAAATTGACCCTAAAATTAAGAAAAAGGCTAAAACAGTTATGACCCTAAAATGAGGAAAAAGGGTAAAACAATTATGACCCTAAAATGAGGAAAAAAGGGTAAAACAATTATGACCCTAAAATTAGGAAAAAGGGTAAAACAATTATGAACCTAAAATTAAGAAAAAAAGGTAAAACAATTATGACCCTAAAATTAGGAAAAAGGGTAAAACAATTATTACCCTAAAATTAGGAAGAAGGGTAAAACAATTGTAACAAGAAATTAATTAAGGGTAAAGTGGTTACAACAAGAAATTGATTAAGGGTAAAGTGGTTGAAAAGTAGTTAAATGGAAGAGTATAAATACACATCAAGAGTCTCTCATTCTTACACACAATTTCATTGAATATATAGTTAGTGAACACTTGATCTATTGATGAATATGAGGTAGCAAGGATGAGGTAAAGTAAAGGGGATGCTTATGCTAGGTTGCAACAAGGTATGATTATGTAGCAGAGTTGTCACAACTTATGAGGTATGTCATTGTGTAAGTTTTGAGGGTTATATCTTGGTAATGTAATGGATCATATTGGTGGTATGGATTGGTGATATTTTGGGGATTATGGTTTATGCTTGATGCACATATTGATAGTTTTGGTACTTGTTTAGTACATGGTTTATGGCATATTTTGTGGTACATGTGTGAAGCATGTAATATGGTACATGTTTGAGGCATTTTGGTTGAGTTGTATTGTTGAATATATTGGTACAAGTTGAGGCTGCATAAGAATGAAGGTTTGATACATGGTTGATGTGATAGTTCATTGGACTTGTTTCATGGATGGTATGGCACATGCTTAAGGAATATCTTGGAGGCCCCTTTTGGTTTATGGTTTCATATGGTTGAGGTTCATGCTTTGGTGTTATGCTTGAGACATATCCTTGGTACATTGTATATGGTGGTTATGGTTCATTGTTAGAGGCACATCTTTGTGATATTGGAATATACTTGAGGCATATAATTGGTATATGATCTTAGTTGATTATGATGCATGCCTTAGGTTTTGGTTTATACATTGATGCATATGTTGGTACAAAATTGATGATTGATGTACATGGTTGATGGTTGATGTAAATGATTGATAGTTGATGTACATGGTTAATGGTTGAGGTACATGGTACAAGTGATGGTGCATGGTTGACGCATTTGTTATTGTATAGGTGTTGGTGCATGGTTGATTCATGTGTTGTCATACAGGTTGTGGTACACGGTTGATGCTTGGTATGGTACAAATTGATGGTTTGGTACATGCTTGGTATAGGCATGTGTTGGTGATGTTGGATATCTATTTGAGAGGTGTCCTTGGTATATGATCCATGTGAGAGCATATGGTTGAGTATCGATGATAGTGAAAAATTGAACACGTTGACCAGTGACAGGTCCATGTGACAAGTTGACAGTGACAGGTTAATGTGACATGTTGGATACAGTGACATGTTGACAATGATAGGTTGATGTCAGTGATAGGTTGGACACAATGACAGGTTTACTGGTTACAAGATGATGTGACAGTGGCAGTGACAGTGATAGTGGCATTGATTGTGGTAGTGACAGTTTGTTCTACACTTATATTTCAGGGCGGCATGGAGGGGCAAGGAAAGGGGGTTGTAGCCTCCTTCCAATTGGTGCCAGAGAACACAGGGAGTTGGATCTTACTTTAGTTTGGAGCCTAAGAATAAAGGGGTTGTAGCCTCCTTCTGGTTGGAGCCATAGAATGCAGGGATTCATAGCTTTCTTCAGGTTGGAACCTATAAATAGGGGGTTGTAGCCTCCTTCCATTTGTAGATGGAGAATTGGGAAGTTGGTGATTCCAATGAATGTATTTTTTTGATATATAAGAAAGAATTCTGAGGTTTTCTCCCATTTGGGTTTCCACATAAATTTTGGTGTATTGTGTATTTGATGTGATGTTATTGATGTGATGCTACTTATGTTTATATGCTCATGATACATTGATGATATATTGTTGATAAAGTTGAAGTTTATATATTGTGGTTAAAAGTGGTAAGATTGTTCATACTGATTCACCCCCTCTCTCAGTATTCCAATATAAATGCTCGAATTCAACCAGATTTGGTCATCGAAATGTAGCTTGTACCATACCAGAAGTCTTGTTGGCCCTCGACCAAGTTTTGGGGAAACTTTGGTCAGTTTTGGATGTTTTGGCCCACTTTTGGACTTTGACATGTTGGTCAAAGAAGAAGCGCCTAGGCAAAGCTGAGATCATGGATGTCACCTATTTTGAGGGTTGTGTGGACCCAATAAGGGGTCCTCTGGGGTTTTGTAATGGGTTTATGGGATATCGGCCCATGGGTTTTCCCCGTGTTTAGGCCTTATTGTAAGGGTTTGTAAAGTATAAATAAAGAGGAATGTAGTGTAGAAGAGGTAGTTTTGTGTGCGAGGCTTTGTGCTTGACTGCGATTTTGTACACTGTGCTTAGTGCTTGAGATGCTAAGTGTTGTGATAAGAGATTGTGGCTCTGTGCATTTCACCTATTTTTGGAAGGTAAAGAAGGAGGATCTAGTGCTTAGTGCGCAGATCTCATGTCTTGTGCGAAGTTCGACTCTGTGGCTTAGTGCACAAGAGTGACTGGATGTAAGATCTTGGTGAATAATAAAGAGGCGAAGTGGTTTGTAGACGTAGCCCCAACCCGGGGTGAACCACATATATTTGGTGTCTTATGGTTTGCTTTGTGCAGTGTCTTTTTGTTATGCATTTTCTTAGTGCTTTGATTATGATGTGTAATGAATCGATATATTTTGTTGCTTAAGTACTTTACTAATGTTAAAGGGTAAATGAATGCTAGATTTAACTCATAGTGCTAAGTGTTAAGTGCTAGGTGCTCAGGGTGCATAATCACTTGTTTTTACTGCGCTTATCTGTCTTTGATTATGCTTTGCAATGTTAATGAGGTTAATAAACTAATGCATGTTCACTTCCTAAGGGTTAACATAATATTCTAAGAAGTGTTCTTATCATAGATTCATGTCCTAGCCTGGTTAAGAAACCTGCATCCTGTAACCCCCCCTGCATCTACCTCAGGTGAGACTTTGCCTGCTTCACAGGTGTTGTCGAAAGGGTTCGTAGTCAGGGTTTTGTTGGTGCACTATTAAGCGTTGAACCCTGGATTTTCCCCTGTGCCAACAAATGCTTCCGTTGTCAGGACCTGAAACTGTGATTGTTGGGAACTGAAGTAAAGAAAAAAAAAAGTTATGTGCGTAGGTCTGCTGCTGAAGTGCGAAATACTCTACTTGACTTGTGAAGCTTTGTGCCAAGAAAGTAAGTTGTTCTGAAGAAAAGAGGTAATATCCTAAAATAGGTAAGCTTAATGCTTTGGTAAGAGAAAGATAAGTGAAAGTTTTTGTTTTGAAGGCATGAATTCAAGTATGTTTAATAGATTATGTCCTAGTCTGAAGGCTAGGGCACATTTGAAAGAAAGAGTTGATTTGAGTAAATTTAATGAAAATGAAGAAATATATGTTATTCCTATGCATAGAAAGAGTTTTTGGACTGATAAGTGGATGCAGAAACCTAGAAATAATTTTTGCAGATTGCAGGTCCAACACTATGATCCTAGGGGAAGTGTGTATTACAGAAAAGATTGGGGAACACTCAAGAGAAAAAGAGGATTGAATTTGTGTTATAATTGCAGAAGTCTGAGACATCTTCCTAAGGAATGCCCTGGGGTAGGCCTTATTTGTCTTTGTTGTAAGGTTGTTGGTCATGAGGTTGAGGATTGTCCAAGGATTATTGCTAAAGTTAAAGGGAGGGACATAAGACAAGAAAATTATGAAAAGAGTCAAGAGACTAAGGGTATGTTAGAAAGTCATAAAGAGAAAAGTTCAGAGGAAGTTCAGACTATGTTATTATAGTTGGAAGAAACGATGGATGTTCATAAAGATGTCAGTTTACCAGAAATCCCGAAAGAAAAACAACGCATAAGTGAAAAAATACAAGACTTCGACATAGTCTGTATAGTCTGGGATGAAGAAACACAAGTGAATATTACGACAGAAGAAACTTGGGAAGTTTTGGGAAATCCTACTGTGATGCCTTCTTTAGGAAGGATAGGCTTGTTTAAAGGCAAGATGATAACTTTATGTGGAAGAGTAACTATTGTACCTATTATTGTTCATGGAACATTGACTGAAGAAGAATTTGAAGTCATTAGGTGTGTTGAGGACAACGCTCCTTTCCCACTTTTTTTAGGTAAGACTTGGATTGAGAAGGATCAAATCAGAAGGAAAGCAGAAGAAGAAGCTATAGAAAAGAAAAAACAAGAATTAAGGGATTTCATAGCTAGGAAAATAGACCAACTAAGAGAAGAACGAGAGGATAAGTCGAAGCAACAAAGAAAAGTAACAACACAGGAGGGACAAAAAGAAAAAGAATTAGCTATCAAGGTTGAAAGAATGCAAGAAGGCTTGTAGGACCTATATATCCAAGAGATAAGTGTGCCCACTCAGGAAGTGTTAAGAAAAAAATATATTAACTTCAGAACCTTTGAGGGTACCTCAACAATGCGAAGCCACTACACTAGGGGAAGATAAGAATAAAAATGGAAAGAGGATTCTAGAAACAGTTAAAGAGACTCAAATAATAGGAAAGAAGGCAAGGAAGCTCAATAAAAAGAAGGCTAAGTTGGAAAAGATACAAGAAGTTAAGGAAACCAGATGGAAGACTTCGCAGACCAGAACCTCGCAAGAGGCAGTTTTGCAGGATTTGAACCTCACTTGAACAACATGTCTGCACAGATTTAGACTTCTCCCTCACGAAGTTATATAACTGTTGGAGGTGCCTTGACCATTAGAATGACGCTACAGAATGGTTATGAAACAAATTTATGGTTTTATGGTTTACTTTTGGACGTTGAGACTGCGCCAGAATGACTAGATTTACATTAATGGAAGCATTCAACTCTAGTTCCTGTCTGTTGGAAGATCCGTCACGCCACCCCGCTTAGTTAACTCGTCGATCATGGCATTGGGAATGGGAATACTTTTTTATACCCATGACTGAATGAGCTAATCCGAGAATTTTTCAATTTTCAAACTGTGCCGCCTGTCATTATCTGAGAGCATACCCCACCTGTATGTTTGTTTATCTGTTGTCTATTAAAATCTAGAATGTCGGGCGAACCCAATGACTTGGAGAATTCTATCGAGGAAGTTCTTAGGAAACTCATGGCCGACAGACCTGTATCTATAGGTATTTAGGCATCGTCGAATAGGGGACCGCAGGCTTCCCCTTCGACCGGACGTCGTTCCACCCGTGTCAACCCCGTAACTGAACAAAGAAGAAAGCACCACAGTGATCTGGCTAACACGAAGCAGATCCCATCAATCCTGCCTGAGTATATTCTGCCTCTGGTTGGGGATGTTAACCATGAAAATATCCCTTGCGATTTCTAGTACTCCGTGTTCACTATGTACATTCCTAAAGGAATTCGCATAGTAGGGAGTCAATTAGGGTAGATCCTGCTGTTGAAGAACATCGACTTCAACTTAGGAGACTGAAAGAACTATGCCACGCTAGATCCTCACTATTATTTAATGAATACAACCAAAAAGAAACCTTACCTCGTCTCGCAACCATGGATTAATGGGTTGGCACAACCAACCATATTGAACGTGTTGAAGATTCCACATTTTGGCCACCATCAGGAGGTTAACGCTTGCGTTAAACTCTTTATGTCATGCTATCATGGAAGATATATATGGATCGACAAAAGAATTACTTTGGATCTAGTGTTGATCCACCACATCACCGGTTTAATTTTTAAGGGTCTTGACCCACAACATTTCTACCCAGGGAAGACCTCAGACCATTCTTTAGCACAACATATCAAAGAAGCCTATGGAGAGGTAGAAAAGGGGAAGTGAAGTTACAAGGTAGCCTCCATACAGGATGGTGCAGTGCACCTTGCTTGTCAAATGTTAGTTGGAAATATAGTGAGGAAGAACCACCCCACACAGGTCACTGGGTTCGTGGTGGACCTCGTAGGAATGTGTGTGGAGGGCCTGCAGATGAACTGGGCAAACTACCTCGTCAACGAATTAGAAAATGACTGTCGCGAAGCCTGGGACTTAGGATACGAGTTTCACTACAGTTGGTTGATAATCTTGATTGCATTTGTGGCTTGGCAGATGCCTAAAGGATCTACTTTCCCAGAGATTGAACCTACGGAGCCCCTGGCCGCTCAGTTTTCCATCCTGTGGTATACCAATGACATGACGAAGTAGTGGCAGTCTAATGTCGTGTTTCACAGGTATTATCATCAGTTGAAAGTCGCCATTGAAGAATTCCCTCGTATGACACTGTGTACCCTACATCAATTCCAACCCATAATGAATTTTTTTACTGATCCCCACTTCATTTACATCACTGCGTGAAGAGATGAGAACTAGGAAAGATTGCAGTCATACTATAATCTCTCGTATGAAGATATGGAACAGATTATAAAGGAATGGCCAAAATAATTTCTTATACATGTCATCGATACAGAGTTATATGACACTGATACTATAGGAATCTTGATGGTCACATGAGTTGAACATGTTGGACAATCCAATTGGATGAAGAAGAAAAAAAAGCAGGTTGAAGTTCAGGACATAGAGAGTGACGAAGAGGATGAAGAGAAAACTTCTGGATATAACGGGTCTGGCTTGCAAGGAGGAGGAGATGAAGGAGAAGAAGAGAAAGGAGGAGAAGATGAAGAAAAAGGACAAGGAGGAGGAGATTAAGGATAATAAGAGAAAGGAGGAGGCAAAGCTACAACTAGAAGCCCACCACCTAAAGATCCCCCTATTGTGATAGTGACCCCACATAAGAGGAAAGTTACCCTGAAGAAACCTTCAGCAAGGAAGAAAATGTGCGCCAATAAGCCACAGTTGGAAGCCACTCTCACTGATGATGAAATTAGTCTGGTCCACGGAGCTATGGAGGATGCCTTTGTAGACATGTTGCAGAGATATGAAGAGAAACAAGTGGAGTTATATGAAAATATTGAGAGAGATTTGAAGGAATTGCAGCAGGTTGTTCGCCTGGTCCGCACGGTGTCTATCATGTCATCTATGCCATCCTCATCATAGACCGCAGACTTGGAGGATGAACCAACTCCACAGGGTGAACCATGGATTTGGATCACCCTCCCCAAGTATATTATCAAGTTTCCCACCCCCGCAGCACTAGAGGCTAGCCAAAACTTGGATGTTGAGGTTAACCTTAAAGAAGTACCTCCAGAACAGGTCGAAGTATTGGAGGCAGGCATACAGAAGGGAATAGAGAGAAATGACCGCTGAAAGGGAATCCCAGCTAATAAGGCTTGCTGATGAAACAAAAGCTCAGTTCCAGAGAGCTCAAGAAGAGAAGGAGAAGGCTATAGAAGCCTTGCAAAAGGAGAAAGACGAAGTCATAGTACAGTTACGAGCAGCACAGGACAATGTAGCTTCCTATGAAAGCAATAAAGCATAACTTTAGGCGAACCTTCAGGAGGAAAAGAAAGTTGGTGAAGCCCAACTACAGAAGGAAAAAGAGAAGTTTCTCACAGAGAAGGCTGTGGTCAAAGAAGCAGTAAGAAAATCATGTTGCTTTGTGCCAGGCTTGGCACAGGAGGAGCAAGAGCCTGTCAAAGCTCAAGTAGAAAATCTCGCAAAGACCCTCCAATAGTTTCAGGCTAGGATAGTTGAACTGGATTCCTGAACAGTGTCGACCACCCCTCATGAAGTGCGTGACCAGAGGGAGGAGTCCACCAAAAACACAGTAGCAAGTATAAAATCCCTCGCTTCAGCATGTAAAAAGTTGAGTGACAGAAGCACCCAGACGTATGAACGCCTCGCCGAGGATCCAGAGTTAAAGAAGCTAGAGAACCAGTTACAGGAGGTGCAACAACAAACATTTTCATTGCAGGAGAAGATGAAGCTAATCACAACAGTAGAAAGGATGAAGAGATCCCAGGAGCATCGCACAGTATAACAACATATCACTGCCCTCCAGGGTAAGGTGATGGAAGTAACACAAAATTTACAACCTGTGTAGGAAGAAGCTTGCAAGGTGTTCGAGGAGATCGATTTCCAGGGTTCACAATTATATCAAGTAGGTGTAGCAGTAGAACAGTGCCTAGAAGGGCCTGTTATAGAGCAGAAAGTATAGGAGCTCATTGAGCAGGAGGCTCAGGCAAAGCAACAAGTCGAGGCAACTAGATTTAAGCTTGAGTATTTTGAAGTAGCATTGTCCATACTTGAGTGATTCGAGACGAGTCACAGGTGAGTGGTGGGGGCCTATTGGCCCTTGACCAAGTTTTGGGGAAACTTTGGTTAGTTTTGGAAGTTTTGGCCCACTATTGGACTTCGACACGTTGGTCGAAGAAGGATCACCCAGATGGCGCTGAGATTGCAGATATCACCTATTTTGAGGGTTATGTGGACCCAGTAAGGGGTCCTCTGGGGTTTTGTAATGGGTTTATGGGATGTTGGTCCATGGGTTTTCCCCATGTTTAGGCCTTATTGTAAGGGTTGGTAAAGTATAAATAAAGAGGAATGTAGTGCATAAGTGGTAGTTATGTGTGCGAGGCTTTGTGCTCGACTACGATTTTGTAGATTGTTCTTAGTGCTTGAGGTGCTAAGTGTTGTGATATGAGATTGTGGCTCTGTGCATTTGACCTATTTTTGGAAGGTAAAGAAGGAGGATCTAGTTCTTTGTGCGTAGATCTCCTATATTGTGCGATGTTTGACTCTGTCGCTTAGTGCATAGGAGTGACTAGATGTAAGATATTGGCGAATAATAAAGAGGTGAAGCAGTTTGTGGACATATCCCCACTGTAGGGTGAACCACGTATATCTGGTATCTTATGGTTTTCTTTGTGTAGTGTCGTTCTGTTATGCATTTGCTTAGTTCTTTGATTATGATGTGTAATAAATCTATATATTTTGTTGCTTAAGTAATTTAATTATGTTAAAGGGTAAATGAATGCTAGATTTAACTCATAGTGCTAAGTGCTAAGTGCTAGGTGCTCAGGGTGCATAATCACTTGTTGTTACTGCACTTATATGTCTTTGATTATGCTCTGCGATGCTAATGAGGTTAATAAACTATTGCATGTTCACTTCCTAAGTGTTAACAAAATATTATGTGAAGTGTTCTTATCACAGATTCGTGTCCCAGCCTGGTTACAGAAACCTGCATCTTGTAACCCCCCCTGCTTCTACCTCGGGTGAGACTTCCCCTTCTTCGCAGGTGTTGTCAAAAGGGCCAGTAGTCGGGGTTTTGTTGGTGCGTTGTTAAGCATTGAACCCTAGGTCTGCCCTTGTGCCAACAAGTCTTGTGGAAAACTTGGTTGGTGCACCAATTGATTTAATGTCACAGCCATTGACACATCACCACCATTAACACAACCAATGGGATCTTTGTATTTCCCGTTTATCACAAAAAAGAAAAATATCCTCTAAGATCTTGACACTTTGAGGTTGCTCTCCAAACTGGTGCCTAAATACTTTCCTGAATATAATAAAGAAGAAATCTATAGAATGGAATTTGATATAATATTTGCATTCGATGAAGCTATTGCACTTGGGCATAATGAGAATGTGACTATTATTAAATTAAGAAATATTGTGATATGGAGAGTCACGAAGAAAAACTGCACATTAAACTAATAATGCAAAGAAAGATATATGAGACAAAATATTTTATGAAAGAAAAAAATATCAAGAGAGAGTGATAATATCAAGATTGAAAAATAAAATAAGCATGAAAGAGGAAGCTTGATGTCATTACAATCAACAGGGTCAACCAAAATTGACATTGGGTTGGTGATATAAGTATTTCAAGTAGAGGTGGCTTTGGGAGAAACTCTGATTTTGGCCTAAGTTTAGACCCTGATGCATTTTCTAGCAAAGGAAAAGGTCGAGAATATGCCTTTGTCACTGTTCTTTCTAAAAGTATGGGAATGAAACTAGGGAAAACATAGAAAACAAACTATTTATGGTAGTCTCTGAGTGGGGAGGGAGTAGTAATCATCGAGGACATGCAACCAGTTACTGGGAACCTTCCCGAACTTACCCAGAGCCATTGTGAAAATTAGTCTCAATGTCACCCATAGGATTTCCTAATATGTCCTCCGGTTCACAATGGAGGAGTTATCACGATCTCCTCTGAAAGAAAAGAAGGATTTCCCACAAACTTCTTCGTAACAGGGACATGACCCTTCCAGTATTCCTTTCGTATTCTAGCCATAATGTTTTACTCAGATACTTGTTTCACACATTCCTTATATGGCTGGAGAGGTATTTATGAGACATAAAACTTATCAGTTATATGTTTTGATAAATTCCTCACCAATTGTTTTCATTTTTTGAGATTAATATGGCACCTCATTAACAGCCCCGGAGAACACAACACCTCAACCATGAGTAGAGGAACCAAGAACCAAACTCAGGGAAACATTCACTAACTCTTAATTAATTAATGTTTTAGTTCCATGAGTCCAAATTATTGGTTTTGATAGTTTATTTCAAGGTTATTCTAAGTTCACTGATATATTTCATGTTAAATGGTGCCATGTACCAATGGATGAGGGAGATAGTACTCAACATCCTCGCAATGTGATCTATAACCAAGGAAAATAGAGCATTAATGAAAACATCAATTGTCACAACAATGGGGAGAATCAAATGGAATAAAACTCAAATGGCTAAAGAAGGAGTTTGAACCCTATGATGATCAGAACTCCCAATTCCCACGCCAATAATTATGGTGGATGAGGCACACCATGGTCGAAATCTACGATGGCCCACTAGCGCTAGAAGACAAATTCTAGATATAATGTTGTCTTTGTTGCTCGTCATTACAAAGAGAATAAAGAAAAAGTATGGTAAATGAAAGGTCATGGAAGAAGGAGGAAGGACAAGAGTCATTTTGAGCTTCAATAAATACTATAATTGTACCCAAAGAAAGGGATTTTTTGTTCTTCAAGCATTGTACATTTTCTGAACTATTTTGGGAATATTGTGTGAACTAAAATTGGGGAGCATTCCTTAGGAATTTCATGTACTATTATTGAAATGTTTAATGAGGAGAATCTGATTTGGCCAAGATATGTTTTGGAGATAATTGATTCTCGTGTTGGATGTATTATTGACTATTCCTTTGCGTTTTCTCAACACTTTGGTTGTGTAAGAATGTACTTCATATTGTAGACTATTCTTATGTATGATGGCTACATTCTATTAATGTTATTTGGAGAATGTTTGTCTAAATTTGTGGGCATAGAACCGTAAGCGATTGCTCAAATGCTAGATTATGTTGTATTTGTAGTTGTTTATTCATGTTGTTGTCTTTTCTTTGTGTGAACTATTTCCCTGGCCCTCGACAAGAGAAATGTTGGTTCTATTTCTACTCTTTGGTTTCCTTAGTTTAGTTTGGATGCATGCATCTTAGATTAGTTGCATTTCATTCTTTAGCATGGGAAACTTTCATCCGTGGACCGAGGTGCAACGGGTAAAACCAAAACCATAAATGGATTTTAAGCCATAGTCTGGATGGGTTCCCTATTCCAAATAGTGAGGGGTCTGATTGAGACTTCTTATTGTTGACAAAGGGAAAATTTTCCCAGGTCAATAGACTTGGTGCTAGAAGGAGGGCCAGATGGAAAGCCTACCCATGTGGAGTTATTTCATTAATTTTTAACGATCCCATGGATCCTCTTCATACCTCGGTATGGGATAACACTTTGAGTATTCTGAGACCCACCAGGGGAATCTTAGTTGAGACAATTAATCTCTCATCAAAACCCAAATTCGATGGTGAAAGGCATGTCTCTGAATTCACACATCTTAATCAATTTAACATCACTTGACATAATTATGAGATTGTTTGGGACAATGAAACATGTCAATTTTTTTTCATCACATTCAAAGGGAGGATTAAATCATGGTTTAGGACATTTACAGAGAGATCTATTCATATCTAGATACAATTCATGGAAATATTTATCGTTACTCATGTAGATTATTTTTATGATGAAATCTTCGATGAACTTACAAAAATACGTAGGATCGAAAACAAATCTATTGATGATTTATTTCTAAGAGTTATGCATATTTATTTTATATTTCTTGAAAATGAAAAACCCTCAAACCAATAAATCTTGGATCGATTTTTCTGTCTCGTCTTTGTTATTGAAGGGTGTGATATGGATGATCAAATCATCTCTCATTCAAAAGATTCATATCTGACCATGAAGGATATGGGGTACATGATCTCTTACTATCACTTTATCACAACTATAGGGGAATCCTTTCTGGAAATCTCAAAACTGTTAACCCTGGAGTGTGATTCATTTGTTGTCTCCCCTTCAAAAAATCATGAACATACTTTGGTCTATGTCAAATCTCCTATTGAAGAAATCCCGTAATTTTCAAAATCTGAAGATATTCATTTTAAATATGTTTGATGTTAATCACTAACATGAGAACCCGTCTATTTATCATGAAATGCAATTGCACACTTTTCTTACAACATAATACTGAATAATAAAACAGACCAACAAGATTTCCAATCTTTTACCGATCAAGAAATCATTCTTCATGACAATCCATCTAGGATGCACGAAGTTCTAAGTCCTTTTCCATTTCCGAAACATGATGAATCACAATTGTATCTTTATGACTATGTTTTTTATGACTATTTTTCTGTTTCGGAATTGAATGTGAGTACTAACCTATCATTCAATGATCTTGTACAATTTGAAATTTATGATCTAAATGCACATATGTTAACATAAGAAAATATAAAGTAGGTAGAGCATAATGAGTTTGGGGATCCTCGTGAGGATATCATAGAAAATGAACAAGACATCACCATATGAAGCACAGGAAAGATCGAGTTGATCAAATAGATTCCATCACCTAAATCTACTCTAGAATTACATGTTAATCCTCAGGGACAAATACATCACTCATCCTTGGATTTTGTCTTAATCCTCCAACACTCCTCGCATGATTTTGTTGATGTCATAGGAGAAAGCTTGGAGTCATATTCTGCTCAATGTTTCCCTTGAACAATCAGATATCATCTTTCCTCTTGGCATGCAAGGTATGCGAAATGTGGACCCAGGTGGATTTTCTTGGATAATGAGGCACTTCAGTTTCAACCGATGATTATGCTAGGTTCTCACTGTCTTGGTTCGATACCTAGAATGAATGATTCTACCCACACCACGAATCTCTCACAAGATATATTGCACTTGAATTTCATTTATGAGTCTCTCCAGGTACGTCACTCAATTTTTATTTCCTTCCAACATGCCTATGCTAATCATTGTAAATCTTATGATGGAATTGAGTCTTGGTTGGAGGAACCTACATATCTACACTTCCCATGAATCATAATACTGTCAAAATTAACATGCTTGGTGGAGTTTTTCCTAAACAATTTATTCTTATCTTCAATCTCTTGTTGATCCAATGTCTACAAGTGACTTTTCGTAGGCATGTGGTCGCGGGTTTGGATTTACTTGATTGGATGCAATGGAATTTTGATTTTACTTAGCCTTCACTCAACTAGTGTAGGATAAAGTAGGAATAGGTGTAGCATAATTATGTTTCCTCATTTCTCTTCGCATAGTTTAGATGTTTTCTTTCATTTTATTTGTATAGCATAAATTTGTATTTGTCTTAGTTTCTTCAATAAATGACACCATCTTATGCTATTTTAGTTTATAGCTTGTGATGGATTTCTTTAGTCATATTTTCTCGTTTCATCAAATATTTCTTCTTTTCATTTGTTGCTTGACTAAAATATTGGCTTAACCTTGGTCTTTATCCATTTTCATGAGGAAACCTTGTGCAAGAATTCTTTGAGAAATTCAACTGGAAGATTCAATTATTTTAGCAGCACTAGCTTGACGTTGATAGTTGGATAGTAGGCTACCCTAAGATGTTGAAAGAATATCTATTTAGGAACAATTTACATCTTGGACAAGATGGAAATTGGGTTGAAGGAAGAGGTCACGTTGTAGCAGAGGTTTTAGAGATGGAAGAGGTAGAGAATGAGTGAATATCTCAAATGAGTAGAGAAAAACAATCTGTTGGATAACAAATGGAAGCTCTTTCAAATCCCTACTTCTTGGAGCACAAGGTTGCAAAGATGAACTAGAAGTTTTTAGAAAATCATGATGAAGAATGCAATTCTTAGTTATCACTAGCAACAAATCCCATATGATTGAAATAATGTGCATATAAACTTTCACACTAATTGGTATTATCAAGAGGCTACAAACTACTTGGTGACTGGAATGCATGAACATCCTTAAAGTTGTTGGAAACACTCGCATTCATTATCTCTTTCTTTGTTTATCTTCTTTATTGATTGCGTATCTTGAATCATCATTTATCAAAGGTTTTATTTTTCAAATGTAACAGGTTTTGGGATGAGCGTGTATTTTATCTCTAGATGCATATCTTCTTTTCTTTCCTCATCATTTTTCTCTTGGAGGCAGTTCTTTATCTAATTTATGTTTTTGTTATGATCCCTAATTATGTTTGATGACATACAGATATCTCACCTATGTCTGTCTTTTATAGGAATCACCTTTACATTGGTAACATGCTCGAGTTATCTTGCATCTCTTTCCTAGCTTACGAGATGAACTAGGGGGTCTCTGCTTGAATATAAATCAGGACTATCTAGGAATATTTTGACAATGGTCAAACTATGACTTAACATACTGTCCAATCGACAGTCATTCTTGTATATTGGATGGTAAGAAGATCCTATGTAATAGGGTAACCATCCACACACTAAGTAGTTTATCACGTGAAGGGTGAAGTGTCAAAGTATAAAGGATGAAAACCAAAAGGGATAATTTTATGTAGCTAGGTGCAATAAATATTCAAATAAATATCACTAAATGGTATTCATTCCCTATCAAGCTAAAATTCCATTGCTTTCCCCATCCATCGGATGTTAAGAATCCACTAAAAAAACCAAGAACAAATGGTAAAGAAATATGGACCAAACTAGGGGACATGTAGATATCTTTGTCGGGGCTATAGATGCTCACTGGAAGTAGAGCAAGGTTTCTGACATCATGGAGATATCAACCTGAATCATCGACATGATTTAAGGAAATAAATCTCACAGTAATTCATCCTCTATTTATATAAGATGAGATCTACTAGCCGACGTGCAAGCATCACCAATGATCCCACCACAATAGAATCGTCTAGGCAAATTTTGCAAATTAATTCCATGATTTCTGATATTCAAAGTAATTTTATGACACTCTTCATTTTGTACTTATAATTTAAGAAATACTAGTAGAGATTTTGGCTTCACCCAATGTGTCCCCATTTGTTGCATGTGCACAACAACCTCCCTAATTTCTTAATAAGTTGCCCCCCCCCTTCTAAATGTTTCTATTCAAAATCCTCGCATACTCTTTCTCACACAAATGGAAAAGCCCAAGTTTGTATCCCTACAATCCACACTTTACCATTTGCAACATTTATTCGAATCACCCTCATCCACCGATACACATTTCCACAAGTTTCCTTCTTCTTCACCGATACATATCATGTCAATGAACCCCTTTCTTTCTCCACCAACACATATGATATTGGTCCATTAGTGATTTCCTCACAGATACATTGGCGCGCTCCCTATAAACTTCGCAAATACACAAACATTTATCCCTAGTGAAGTTCACATGATTAGCACCAGTACACGAGAGATGTTCACACAATTGTCTTCTCCATGTACAACCTTACATCAGTAGAATTCCTTTCATCTTTGTCGATACATCACATATCAGAAGCACTCTTTCCTTTCTCCCTGATACACTGTGTATCATCGAGGTTCGTATCTCCCTCGTTGATGCACTACTTGCTGACAAGTTTCCCTCTTTTATCATTGATACGTCAACAGAAAGATGTTCACCCCTCGTTAGCACTGAGTGCACCAACGATAGTATTCTCTCTCTCTCTCTCTCT
>ML781770.1:31291-75836 GCA_009831015.1 Picea engelmannii
TTTTCGATGACCAATATTTCTACGCCTAACTGGATAACTAATGACTAAGACTTATCGTGCCTGATCTACTTCATTATCGCAGTTGTAATCAAG
This sequence comes from Picea engelmannii, assembly GCA_009831015.1. NCBI lineage: Eukaryota > Viridiplantae > Streptophyta > Pinopsida > Pinales > Pinaceae > Picea > Picea engelmannii. The sequence continues at coordinate 31,385 of ML781770.1, forward strand.
TTTGTTTTTGTCACCAACAAATTTCATCATTCATACCATACTATCTTGTTTCAATTTCAATTCTTGATTTTATAACTAAACCATGATAATGGAAGTTTCGTTTATCATCAGACGGGTTAACCACAACATGTGTAGGTTTTGTGTTGGCCTGGAAATGCTTCTGAAAGGAAAATCGGTCCTCCTGGTAGAACCGAAGTTGAGTCAAGCACTAGCAAGAATCAGAGTGAATTTTTCATCCCAAAAAAGACCAGTCGTATGGTTTTCACCATTATGACTCCAAGACAACTCACATAATCTGAATTTGAGGCCTGAAAGTGTCAAAACCATCACCAGGAAGTTCACACCCAAAAAAACTTCATCAATAGTTACACCAATCAAATCACTTCGGTATAATATTTTTTTTTGGTGCAAATTATTTAACATTTTAAATTTTAATGATATCATTAATTGAAATTTAAATTATTTAAATTTGAAATGTATGGGAACAAGCTCAAATTTAAAAGTTTTCAAATGCTTCCCAAAACCCTCGCCGTGATTGTTCCCTCTCCATGTCACCCCATTCAAAGGGCATGCGTAACAACTCACAATCACACACTTTGAACCAAAAAATGAAAAGAGAGAAATGCAAATTGAAAGCGAAGAAAGTAACGTCTCTGGGGTCTTACCTCAACCGACAAAGTTAATGGGAAAACCGTTGTTTCACACCAACAAAGTTGGGTGGAAATTCTCTGGTGAAACCAAAGTAGTTTAAAGGAATAACTTTTGTGTACACTGGAGCAATTTGAAGGAACAACTCTGGTGCACATCAAAGCAGTTTAAAGGAAAAACTCTAGTGCCCACCAGTGAACTTGAGGGGAATAACTACGGTGCACACTGGAAATCACATGAGGATTGAGCCTGTTGAGTCTTGGAGGCAATGTGAACCTTCACCCAAGTTGTTATCTATTTGTTTGAAGTTGACATGAAATATTTTGACATGGTTGAAAGGGCTAAAGAGGAAATTAAAATATCCAGGGGAAATTCTAACTTTAAAACCAAGATCTCAATATACATCAACCGACATTAGTTGCCTGATAAATAGTATTATCCTATAGATCCCGCTAATGCACTTCCTATGAACGAAGTTGTCATTCGTTGTCCATTTTTAGTTGAGTAGAGTGCAGGATCGTATGTAAAAATGTGTGAATGAAAAATTAAATTGCTACTTGCAAGATAAGTTTTTGGTTTGCGTGATCATTATAACCTGCAATGACTGAATTGAGAATAAATGAACTAACTTTCAAGAAAAATACAAAGAAATATCCTCATGCTACTTTTGACCAACATTGTTTGAATATCGATCCATTCTTTTCTTCTTCTTTCTCAATGATTTTGTTTTATGGCTATCTCTCCAATCAAAATAGAGTACCACATATCAAGATTTGGTTCATGAATTTTAACTGGAATACAATTTGAAACAACCATGGACCTTTCCATTGCTTCTTTTTCACTCACAAATAATTAAATAATCACTAGAAATTTCCAAGTGTTTATTCACTTATTCCAGAGGAAATTCTAGAAAATATGAGCTAAAAAGCATCGAACAAAATAAACTTTGGCACTTATTGTACATGTTCAAGTTGCTATAGATGTCAGTGATCTTCTGGTTGATATTGAATCTTTCGAGCGTATAACTCATACACAACATCATAGTTTGAGAGATAGGATGGAAGAGGCAAGTCCTCAAGACAAAGATGAAGTTGGTCATCGAGAGGAAGCTTGGAGTCATCACAATCAATAGGGTCAACCAAAATTGATATTGGGTTGGTGATATAAGTATTTCAAGTAGAGGTGGTTTTGGGAGAAACTCTAATTTTTTCCCAAGTTTAGACCTAGATACATTTTCTAGAAAAGTAAAAGGTCAAGCATATGCCTTGTCACTATTCTTTCTAAAAGTATGGGCACACAACTAGGGAAAACGCAAAAAACAACCCATTTTTTGGTGTCTCTGAGAGCAGAGGGACTAGTGATCATTGAGGATGTGCAACCAGTTATTCAGAACCTTGCCTAACTTACCCAGAGACATTATGAAAATTAGTCCAGATCCATTGTGAAAATTAGTCTCGATGTCACCTTGAGGATTTCCTTATATGTCTTTCAGTTCACAACGGAGGAGTTCCCACGAACTCTTCTGAAAGAAAAGAAGGAGTTCCCACAAACTACTCTAGAACAGGGAAAAGACCCTTCTAGACTGCCTTCCATATTTGGCCATAAATTTTGACTCGGATGCCCGTTTCACACATTCCTTATACTGCTGGAGAGGTATTTCTAAGATATAAAACTTCTCAGTTACATGTTTTGAGAAATTTATCACCAATTGTTTTCATTTTTTAGGATTAATATGGCACCTCTTCAACAACCTCAGAGAACACAACACCTCAACCGTGAGGAGAGGAACCAAGAACCAAACTCAAGGAAACATTCACTAACTATTAATCAATTAATTTTTCATTTATGTGGGTCCAAATGATTGGTTTAAACAATTTATTTTGAGGTTATTCTAAGCTCACTGATCTGTTGCATGTTTAATGGTGTGAGGTACCAATTCCTAAGGGAGGTAGTACTCAACATCCTTACAATGTGATCTACAACCAAGGACAATAAAGCATTAATGATGACATGAATTGTTACAATAGTGAGGATCAGTGAAGGGAATCAAAATCAAATGGTTGAGGAATGAGTCTGAACCCTATGATGATCAGACTCCTAAGGCCCAAGCCAATCATTACGGTGAGTGAGGCACACATCTATGGCCAAAATCTATGATGGCCCACTAGTGCTTGAACAAAAATTCAAGATATAAATTTTGTCTTTGTTGCTCATCATTAAAAAGGGAATAAAGAAAAATGTTGGTAAATGATAGGTCATGGGAGAAGGTGAAAGGCCAAGTGTCATGTTGAGCTTCAATAAATACTAGAATTATACCCAAAGAAAGAGAATTTTTGCTCTTCAAGCATTGTCCATTTTCTGAACTATTTTGAGAATATGGTGTTAACTAAAATTGGGGAGAATTCCTTAGGGATTTCATGTACTATTACTAAAATGTTTAATGAGGAGAATCTAGTATGGCCAATCTATTTTATGGAGAGATTTGATTCACATGTTGGACATATTGTCGACTATTCCTTTGCATTTTCTCAACACTTGGGTTGTGTAAGAATGTATTTCATATTGTATACTATTCTTATGTATTATGGATACTTTCTTATCTATGTTATTCAAATAATGTTTATCTAAATTCATGGGTGTAGAATCGTAAGTGATTGTTCAAATTCTAGACTATTCTATATTTGTAGTTGTTTATTCATGTTGTTGTCTTTGCTTTGTGTGAACTATTTCCTGGGTCCTCGACATGAGCATTGTTTTTTCTATGTCTAATTTCTATTTTTCTTAGTTTATTATGGATGCATGCATCTAATATTATCTACATTTCATTATTTAGCTTAGGAAACCTTCGTTGGTGGACTAGGCTGCAACCTATAAAACCAAAACTAGAAATGGTTGTCAGGCTAGAATTCAAACGGGTTCCCTATTCCAAACGATGAGGGGTATGATTACGCATTATTATCAAGGGTAACCCCTACTATTGACACATGGAAAATTTTCCCATCTCAATAGGGTGATACCAATAACCTCACCAATTTTCATAGAAAACCGATTTGTAGTTTGAGAGATAATGTCTAGACAAGATTGTTACAACAACTCAGTTACCAGAATTTGGGTGACAAAGTATTTCAACATTTAACTCGGTTAAAATGGATCAATTGTAAATTCATCAGTTCTTTTTCATGAGGAAATGCAAACCCTTAGGCATGGGGGAGATGTTGGGTCTCTATTTTGTCATATTTTCCATCATTTAAAGCATTCTTTTCACCGAATCATTTCACACATTTACCATCATTCCCATCATATTTATTCAAAAAAACACCACAATACACATCCATATGTTCAAAGTGGTTTGTTATCATTTATTTCCTTTATTTTTAATAAATTAAGAAGAATTATGCTTGGTTTTAGTAATGAGGGTTTACACAGAAATTTCCTGCAGCCAAAGAGAAAATGACTTCCAAGGTTGACATATCTACGCAACTCCAGGGGAAATTCCAGAACTAGGGTTTTGTTCCTAGACATGTTTACATTGTTTTATGTTGTTCAATTCATACCCAACTCCACTGTGGCCATCTCCATCTCATGATTAACATTTCAGTCAAAATCAAAAGCAACCAATAGGAAATGATCTTTACATGTAATTTATGGATCGATGAAGATGAATAAGGGAATTTCACAACACGGGTTTTGTACAGAATGAGACCGACTAGGAAACTCCCATGCAAATTCCCAAAAACGTGCATGACATGGGTTGTAAGAGCATTTCTTCAAAGAATATCCTCCTAGATTTCCTGTTGCGACCATTTCTAGTCAAACGTATGCCAAGCGACCAACCAAAGATGGGATTCAAAATCTAAGGGGTTTTGAACTGATTTCCCACTCATAAAATAAAGGAACAACGAAGGAATATTATGGATCTCTTATTCTTCATCCTCAATATGATATTTGACCACAATTTCTACACATATTTAGAAACAGAATGCTATTATGAGCATATTCGGTTTTGTCATGTAAATCTATGAAAATAGAAGTCAGAGAATGTAAATGGTAGCGAGGATACGTATATTTCTCTTGAATAATAATTTATGTAACCTATAATATTTTGCAACTAATGAATACAAGGATCTTTATGATCCATTCATGGTGTTAGAGTGTTTTTAGTCCTCTGATTTTAATTAGACAACATATCCCATGAGGGTTCCCTGGTATGTGTTGTGTTTTTGTTCAATTATTTTAGTAGAATTAACTTATGTTTGTGAATTATTCTTATTTCTGCAACTCCTATAATTGAAGAACAATTTCTCTAATTTCTTGCATATATAGAGAATTCATGTAACTTTCCAAAATTGTAGGAAATTCATTGTACACAATAATTCTTGTAATTGTTTAAAATTGCATGAAATGTTCTAACTCTTGTAATTACACATAATTTGCAAATTTAACAGTTAGATTTGAACAAGGATTATCTTAGTGAGTAAATTTCATTTGATAAGTGTGATAGGTTAATTTATCATTCCTTGCAAAGCATTTATTTCTTGTATTTTTCATTAAGTTTAGAATCAACCAATGACTCATAACTTAGGGTGACTCACTCGACTTTACACTATTTTTATGAAATGGAGTATGAGTACAGATCTACACCTAGTGTTTTCATATGAATTTATTTTTCAACTAATTGAAGGTTAAATAAGTCTCTTTAGTTACAAGAATAAATCTCAATCCCTGAGTCATATTGTGAACCTTCTTTCTTTAAGTTTGCAATAGATTTACTTTTTCACAAGAATATTAAGTTACTACCAAGCTAGTTTTACATACATAGTTCCGACACCTCATAAGTTTACTTACCCTAGATTGATAAAAAATGCTTCAGAATTTAGTAAACTAAACTACAACTAAAATACCTGACACTTCATGGCCAACCTATGTTGGAGCCTTGGAAGGGAATGGGGACAACCTGAGGAACTACGGAGCAAAGAAGGGGGTACTCTTCCTTGGGTTTTGCAGGCTATTGGGGAATGAGAGGTTGTATGTTAGAATTGTTGTTGGATTTTGGTACCTTCACCTAATCCTTGTTTGTGCGACTATGAAACCTTACTTGGCTAAGTGAGAGTGTCTTTTACCTGGTGGAGTCATATCCTTGGCTCGAGGGTGGCCTGTTGTTGATAGAATTAGAACAACGAATTTTATGACTAGGTGGAATGCTTGAGGTATGCAACCACTTGGTGATTTTATAAAATATAAGTGCCATTTTTTTATGTGTTTTTTATGTTGTGTATTTATGTGTTTAATTTTTTCTTTAGTCTAATGAATAAGATGTACATTATATTTAGAAATGTATATAGGGTTATGGATGAGACTACATGTTAATGTCCTGCATAATTATATCATATATAGGGAATATAATTATAGAATGGTATCAATTCTCGAATATCATATGCAAGGAATATTGTTAGAGAATTAATGAGAAAGGTCAAAAGAATTTTAAAAATTCAGTATGGACAATATCGGATTTAGGAGTAACATGGCTCAAATAGGATTATGGGTGCATTAAAATGTGCCATTGGAGTGAAGTTTATAGCACCTAAACTGTATGGGCCATGAACTAGGCTAGAAATGATGAAATTTCAGGTTTCATGCTAAATATTTGACAACAAATTTTAAGGAGAGAAATTGGGGAAATATCGAGGTGCATAAAATTATGGGTTTGCAATTACTTATATGGTATGAGGCATAAATTATAATACATAATGGAGGAAAGAGTTTATAAAATCACATAAGTGGAATCTTTGGATTTGTAGAGTTGACCATAGAAAACATATGGCAAAATTAAGTGAAATCCTTAATTCTAGGTGAAATCCAGGAGGAAAATTGGCTCAAAAATGTCAAGTTGGTAGGTACAAAATCCAAATTGGTAGTTTTTGGCTTGAATTTGGTCAAGAAGAAGGGTTAATGGTGGGATTGAGCCATGAATTTCATGGCAGGCATAAAAATTTGGAAAATAGGAGTTATTGAAAAAAATGGGAATTTTTGAAAATTTTGAATATTTGTATGGGTGACATTGTTGGATTACTGAGAGGGGGGGGGGGTGAATCAGTAATAGATAAATTCAATCCTTTTCAACCAAAAATTCAAGTGTTATATCAATGTAGCATTATCATCCAATAGTTGCATAGTAAATAAACAATGAACAAATGAGCAATCATACACATACACAGTACACCAATGTTTTACGTGGAAACCTGTTGGCAACCAATTCACTTTTTCCATTGTCTTATAATCTGCCTACACCAATGTTTTGAAAACATCAATATTTTCATCGCAATTTTTAGATAAACGACATTTTTATTTTTTGCGACATTTGCACATTTACCTTCGTTTTGTTTTCACGACTGTAAGCGTGAAAATTTCATCTTTCGAAGTCGCCTTAAAATCACTGCCTGAATTGTTGTTATCTTTTTGTCGATATACCTATTGTGCTTAACTTTTATTTATCATTGTACAGCTGGCAAGATCCTTTGATCGGTACTCATGCTTCGATTGATTGTGTGACTTGGTTTCATTGAGTTTGTAATGCACTGGTATTTGGATGTGCATTTTTATTTGATCTACATGACCTTTGGTTTCATAAGATACATAGGGGTTATGACTAAATCTTTCATATATATATATATTTTTAATTTAATGCCTATGTTTATGTTTTCATAACTATTGGTATGTTGGTTATATGAATACTCATCGACACATTGGTTAAAACTATTATATGAACTGATACATTGGCGCATGGTCAAACGTTTGGTATTGATTTCAATTGTATATTAATGGTTTAAAAACTTTGGCATAACGTTGATTTTGCGCTTTGTTCTATGCACTCACCGCTGTTTTCATTGGTCGACCAAAAGATGTGATTGTTGAACTATGGAGTAGTGGGTTGAACAGCTATGAAAATCGGCGGTTGTACTTTGGCAATAATTATTTTTGCATGGCAGGGATAAGCTCCACCACCTTCGCACGATGGCATTTATGCCTATCCCTTATCCTCGTTCACTTCTGTTAGCTCGGGTAGCTCTACCCCTGTGTGTTATGATCCAAACCCTCGGCTTACCATGTGCTCGGCTCCATGGCACCAGTCGTGCGAATCGAGCCAAATGGAAACCAAGCCCTGTTAATGTTTGACAATGCCCTCAAAGACCTGGAGGATAACGGATGGCTCACCTTTATACAACGATTTGAGGGTTTTAACCTCTGTGTTGCACGACAATTCACCTTGACTTTCGATGGTTGTAGAGCCAAAGTGGGTGACACCCAGTTGGAAATTGACGAGAAATTTATTAGCTCTGCTACAGGGTTACCATCTTCGGGACAACATTGGTTCAAGAATTGTAAGGTCAAGGAGGTGCCATGGACACTACTGTTCGTCTCCCGAAAGGTCACCTCTTGTGACAGAGGTATGCCCATCTCTGCACTTAAACCATGATGGCACGATACTTTGATGGTAGTCAAACAGTTCGTGACCTGTGAAGGTCGATACAGACTCATCTTTCTCTACCACCTGCGTTTGTTAATGAGTTTTATGGGATACTTGTTGAATATGCCCTTTTACTTTCATCGAAGACCATATAAAATGTCAAAAAGGTTTAAACGGATGAAGGCTGACAGTAGCCTGTTCCACCATGGACTTATCAAACTTATCATTGTTTATCACTTGAGTTTACATGGTGATAGTTGGAGGGCTTTCATCGCCCGAAATGGTTTCGATGACACAGACCCTGTCCAGGTTGACAAACCCGTGGTGAGTGAAGCCAAGGTCGAGCCGCCTGTGCCCTTCCATATCCTACTGCCTCTTCCTAAACCCTCGACCAACCCTAATATTGACTTACCTGACGCTATATGTGAGAAGTTTGAGACTATTAAGAAGACTACGAGCAAAAAGCCCAAGGCAAACCCTACTGCTAATGCCAAAGGGAAAAGGAATGCACGGCTCATTTCGACAATGGATAGAAATAAGCCTAAACCCTCTGCTGAGCAAGACCCTATCGTCCTTAGTGAGGATTCAGATTCTGACGTTGAATTTATTTTAGCCAGTGAGTACCCCTACTCACAGGGTTTATGCCCCGAGCAACCTTATGATTTTGTGACAAATCTTCCCCCTTACCTGAGGAACGACCCTAGCTACCTTGGTATTAAGTTACCAAATGAAACCCTCAGCCATTTGACCAAACCCTCGCCTGTGCTTCCGAAGACCACACAGTCATCATGTGACCAATGTGATTTATGGCTGGAACGATACTACATTGACGTTCCTATACTCCAATCGAAAATTCAATCGCTGGAAGACTGAATTGCAATGTTGACTAGCCAAAGAGACCATCTCCAAGCAGCTGATAAAAAGAAGAAGACAACAGGATCGATCCGTTTCAAAAATGTTGAATCAGCTACAGCCGTTGTCAACTCCAAATTGGCATAATCAAGCCGTCTCGTCGCTATACAGGTATGAAAATTTGATATCGTTTTTGTTTTGTGAATGATCAGGTTTGATATAATGATTTGAAAAAGATCTGTCTCTCATTCAAATGCCTTTGTCATTCGGTGATCATACTGTACATTGTTTTGCTTTGATTTGATATACGATTTGCACATGGATTTTTATTGATATTGAATGGTTTTCGTTTGGATTTGATTTGCTAAGTTTGTCTGATTGAAGTAATGAAATTAATGGTTTGTTTTCAATTCAATTTGTTTTGTATCTACTCCGAACAGGAAGTTTTCAAACTCAATTTAGAATATGATTATGATTGGATATGATTTCGTTATGATTCATGTGCTATGATTGGCGAATGATTTCAATGAATTTGGTTGTTACGATGTTGTGTCGTATAATGTCTAGATTTGATCGTTTCCAGGTTGGGAAAAATGACTCTATTTTTTATGAAAATGATACGTTCATTTAAGTCTGTGCGAATAATGTTCATGCCTGAATCATGGAACGATTATGATTTTCAATGATAATGTTAAAATCCAGTTGTTCGATTCTCTTGCTAGATTCGTATGAGAGATACTGCTCTGTTTGATGTTAAATTTGAAAAATGAATCGATTGATTGTGTTATCCCTACTAGATCTAGTTATAATTCGTTTGAATGGAACGATGTTGATTAGAGTCAATCGATCTTGATTGCCCAAATTGCAATAACAAATTATGAATTATGTTTCCTATCAATCGATCATGTTACGATTTTATTCGATTTGATTTTCGCGCCAGTTTAAATTGATCTATTCGTGGTATAAATCATATGCTGTGTCATTACAGCTATAACAATTGGAAAATGATTTTGTTCAAATTTGATTGTATCTACTGTTTAACCATTACCTACGATTTGTTTGATCATATTGATTTCAATTGGATATGAAACAATTGCATCTCTGTTCCATATGATTTTATCACCCGACTTATGATAACAATCGAAACAGAATACACCTATCTCTGTATTCGGTTGAATGATTTTGATTCTGTTTGATTTCGAATGATACAATAATTTCAAACTAAATGATTCGTTTTCAAATAGCTATTGGATTTTTATTGAGTTTAATTCTTTAAAATATTTTTAATCAATTTTAATACTGATTCTGTGTCTTATTTAGACTAGCTATAGAATCAGAGGATTCTGTAGCTAGTCTATAGAATTAGATTTTTATCATTTATTAATAAAAGATCCTTCTGACTTGTCCATTTTTGACCTATTTCAGGTAAACTCGAATTACAAGGGACATGTTGGGCAGTCTATGGGATATTTTTGTGTTTAGTTTTATTGTAGTTTCCTAGTTTAGTTGAACCTGGGAGATCTTCCCAGATTTTATGACTTCCACAAGGAGGTTTTACCCTGTGGAAAACTTATAAATACTTATTATTTTTGTAATAAGGAGCATACCCACTTGTGGGAGAACCAGGCTATGCATTTTTAATACAAACTGGGACAGAAGTTGATGTTCTGCTACAGCTTTCGCTTTCATAATATCAATCTTTTGTTTCATGTTTATGTTTATCGATTTGTATTTGATTAGTGACTAATTTAGCTATCACAATCTTTTGCAGAATGATATGATTGAATTAATGTGATACATGCCTGATTTCTTTCACTAATTTAAAGAATGCAACAATTACTTAGTTCAGCTAATGAATGACAGATTTCTCTTCTTCATCAATTGAACTATCATGTATAAGTCTTTACATACAGGTTTATCTAATTGTAGAGATTTATAAGTTATAAGATTGTTGTTATTTTTATGTCTTGTTTGTTCTGTGATCAAACTTAAAGAGCATTGCAGTTGTCGTTTACAAGAAGCTTCTGGATAATTCAGAGCGGGTTTCCTCCCTCTGATATGCTAAAACAGTCATCAAACCCAGGACAAATCTGGAGCGTTTCCAGGTCAGTTTGTTGTTTATTTGTTTAGTATATTTATTAGTAGTTTAGTTAGATATATGTGTAGTTAGAATTAGTATGTTAGTTGTTTAGTTTTAGTTAGTTTTTTGTTTTATTTCTTGCTCATAAAATTATAAAATCAACAAAAATATATCTCTCTGCCTTAGGACAGAATGCAAACGAATTTTTCAGGTTTTATTTAAATCTGTAAATTGTAGATATTGTATATTTTGTGAATAAGTTATATTTATGTTAGTAGTTAGTTAGTTAATTAGTTAGAGTTAACATAGTAGTAGTTAGTAGATTGTATGTTTAGAATAGTTAGATTAGTTTAGTTTGTTTAAGTTTAGTTTGTTTAATAGTTAGTTTTAGATTAGATTAGTTAGTTTGTTTGTTTTATTTGTTTTTATTTAGTTTTAGCTAGTTTAGATTAGTTTTCTTTTGTTTTTTATTAGGACCTTAGATCGGCCAACGGAACCACTAAACCCGTCAGGGTGGTTCATCCCAAACGGCTTGGGTTATTAGACAACCCCGGACCGGTTCCACTCTCTCAGTTGACGGACGGTCAATTTTGCCTATCAACAAATGGCGCTAGAAGGAGGGCCTAAATTTAATTAATGGCACGAGGCGGTCGCAAGACTCCTCCACCCCCTAATCCCTCACCTATAGTGACTAGAATCCATTCTAATGATAATATTCCGCCTCAAACAACAACTACTTCAACCGACGATCCACAGATCACAGTTGAGCCACCAACCCCTAATCCTACAGGTGGTGACATACAAGAGATTGTCCGCCAATCTCTTATAAAAACACATAGTTCCCTAGCTCGCTTGAGGCAATCAAACCGTCCGTGGGGTCAACCTTTGGAATTCTCTGATATCAGAGAACAATTAGGTGACACTAATCCTACTGTGAATCCTTCAGATCCAATCTTAAATCCTGCTGCAGGAGGATCTGGGATACCTCCTTCACCGCCTCCATCACCTCCTTCCTCTTCTGGAGGAGATTCCTCTGACAAAGGCAATTCCCCTTCTCAGCCTTCCACACCCACTACCCCGATGGAAAATCAGAACAACCCTGCTAGACCCTGGCTTGATCAGGATGTCATAGCCGTACCTGGAGCTCAACACCCTCTACCTAAGCACCCGGAGAAATGGCTGCCCAAGTTTGATCCTGGCTTAAAACAGATCGCTGAAGATCACATTAAAAAGTTTATGTTAGCCATAAGACTCCACAATGTCGAACATGAAGATGTTGTCTGTAGGTTGTTCCCTTATACTTTTGAGGGTAATGCATCCACATGGTACTTTTCCCAGCAACCCCATACCATCGTGTCTTGGGAAAAGTTTGAGTCATTCTTTTTGGAAACGTTCAGAGACGGTAAGCCTCCGGAAGTCCTAGTCATGGATCTTTCAAGCTTAAGAATGAACCCAAAAGAAAAAGTTAAAGACTTTAATCAAAGATTCTTAACACTCAAAAACCGAATTCCTACAGATTCCATGCCTGCTGAGAGTCTTATAATAGCATACTACACTAAAGCTTTGCATCAAAGCATAGCTATATGGGTTAAACGATCTAAGAAATCCACATTGTTAGAAGCCTTCGAGGAGGCCATCCAGATTGAAAAAGACATACTTAGTCTTAAATACTCTACTAGCAATGAAACTAAGACTAGTTCTTCTTCCAAAAAGAAGATTGAAATCCTCCCCAGACCCACTCAAAGTAAAACTCAACCTGAAAACTCTGATTTGGAAAACCTAACTAAAGTTGTTCAAAAACTGTCAAATCAAGTTATAGACTTAAAGAGGTCAATCGAAGAAGCTTCCTCGAGAAAAGGACCTTACAAACCTCCTTTCCGGAAGCCTTTTCCCACCAACCGGCCTAATCCAACCACCGAAGGCCTAAATCTAGAAAGCTTGCAATGTGCCCTTCAAACAATTCTAGAAGCTCAATATAACTTGATGCCTCCTGAGATTCCTGAGGAGGTAGTTGAACAAGAGACATTCCAAGAAGAAGAGTCTTCTCCAGATGTTTTTGGACATTTCTCGGATAGCATCTTCCAAGCCAACTTTGAGACTATTCATCCTTATAACACTAGGAGTAAGACCGCAAACAAACCTTCTACTGAAAACGCTACAACTTCACCTCCAAATCAATCTAAATCAGCCGAGACTAAACCAAGTAATGTGAACCCCAACTTATATTACGATGTTGTTGAAGATCTTAAAAAGTTAAGGGCTAACATTTCTATTTATGAGTTATTGAAGTTTCCGTTTCTGTTACAAAAAATGTTGCAAAATATTTCCGAGAATGACAAAAATGGTAATTCTAATGGTAACAAGGTTGTGCAAAACAAAGTCCCTCAGAAGACTTCCACTAAAAATAATCTTGATCCTTAAGATAAAGGAAGTCTTCCTGTAAATAATGTAGATAAAGTAGCTTTAGAAAACGCAAGTAAAAATCCACAAGCTACCACTCTTAGTACTCGCAAAAATGTACCTCCTTTCTTGTTAACTTTCGAGATTTTTAATAGAAACGTACATAATTGTATGGTGGACTCAGGGGCGTCATCTAATGTGATGCCTTCGTCTGTTTGCCAGAAGATTAACGCTGAAGTGGAACCCTCGACTTTAAAAATTATACAACTTGATCAGACCAATGTTAAAGTTATAGGTGAACTAAAAAATGTGTTTATCAGATTATCATCTAACCCCAAGGTTCATCAAATTATTGATATAATTGTCGTGGATATTCCAGAAGTGTATAGTCTATTTTTAAGCAGGGACTGGTCGGAACAGCTACATGGTTACTTCGCGACGGACTGGTCTCACTTATGGCTTCCAGAGAACGGCAAGCCCAACAAGATCAGAGTGAATCGTGAACGCTACCTTAAGTTCACGGTCACAGATTTGAACGATCCTAACGAACCATTCACACCTTCTGTTGATTCACCCGAAGTCCAAGGGATGGACAGCTTCTTCGGCAATTTCATGGCCGAGGCTTCGCCTATCATCAATCCATAATAGCAGTCCGAGATTGTAGAATATATGCAACCAACAGCTCCTATACAACGGTCCCATGTACCCGATGTAAATCAAATTTGGTCTCTTTATTTCGACGGGTCTAAGTCTAAAGAAGGAGCTGGGGCAGGCTGCATCATTATCGATCCGACAGGTAATAAGACGATGATTGCATGTAGACTAGAATTTGAATGTACTAATAATACTGCAGAATATGAGGCTTTACTGCAAGGTCTCAGAAAATCTCTGGATATGAACATTCAAAACCTGGTTGTATTTGGCGACTCTGAAATAGTGGTTAGACAGGTAAGAAATTCTATCCACTGTCTTTCTCTGCATCTCAAGAGATACCAGTCTGAGGTATGGAATTTAATGAATAAATTTTCCACTTTCAATATAAATTCCATTCCTAGATTAAATAATACCGAAGCAGATCTATTAGCTAATGTAGCCTCTAAACTTCTTCCCGCAGAAGGCTTGTCCCCAGACACATTCTTCATCGAGTTGTTGTTTCAACCATCCATTCCCAACAACGTCACGAACTGGAGAGTCTTTGACGATGATCAACAGATCATCAACTTTCTGCACATGGAAGAAACCTTTCAAGACGCGGTGATAGATGAACGAATGCACGACGACAATTTGCACGATTTTACAGTAATACCTGATCCAAAAACTCCTGAAGATCTGTCGGACATGGTAAATTCCATACCCAAATCTGTAGTTAGATTAGAAATTTTTTATGATTTTGAAGATAAATTTAAAAAGACGGTCAACTGTAAAACCAATAGTTCCTCGTTGTCTTATGAAAAAGTAAACCTAGGAACTAATGAAAACCCTCAGTGCATTAATTTAGGCTTGGGATGTTCTCGACAAGAAAAAGCTGCATTTGTTAAATTATTTAAAGAATTTAAAGATGTCTCTGCATGGACGTATGATGATCTTAAAACTTTCGATCCTAATATCATACGGCATGTCATCCCAATGAAGCCCCAAACCTTACCCTTCCAACAAAAACTGAGGAAAATGCACCCTAAACTGGAACCGACCGTCCAAAAAGAATTGAATAAACTCCTTAATGCTAAAATAATTTTTCCTGTTAGGCACACTCAATGGGTTTCTAACCTTGTCCCAGTTCGGAAGAAAAATGGGGAAATCCGACTCTGCGTAGATTTCCGAAACCTCAATAGAGTGTCTGACAAAGACAACTACCCTATCCCACCTATGGAACAGATCCTTCAACAGGTATCTGGTTTCGAGAGGCTATCCTTAATGGATGGTTTCTCTGGATACAACCAAGTCCTCATGTCTCCACCAGACCAACTTAAAACTACCTTCCGTACCCCGTGGGGCACTTATGCTTATCGCAAAATGCCTTTTGGATTGATTAACGCCGGAGCCACTTTTCAGAGAGCAATGGACATTACTTTCTGAGGCCTAATCAATCAGTCCGTAGTAGTTTACTTAGATGACGTGACCGTATATTCTAAAAACAAAAATTATCATCTAGCTCACTTATGAGCCGTCCTACTGCAATGTCGTAAATACGGCATCTCCTTGAATCCCAAAAAATCTATCTTTGCAGTAGAACAGGGTAAACTCCTAGGATTCATTGTGTCTGGTGAAGGAATGATTATTGACCCCGAGAGGACTCAAGTCATCGCAAAACTCCTCCCTCCTACATCCAAAAAATCTATGCAGTCTTTCTTAGGCTAGATTAACTTCGTGAGAAGATTTGTCCCCAGCTTCTCTGAAATGGTCAGGCCTTTACAGAACCTAATCAAGAAAGACACCCAATATCATTAGGGACTTCTAGAAAACCAAGCTTTTAATGCAATAAAGAAGGCCATAATAGATGCTCCGTCTCTCATGAGCCCATATTTTTCACAAGACTTTACACTCTACACTTTTTCTTCTGACCGTTCCTATGCCGTCGTCCTAACTCAGAAGAATGCCGAGAACCACGAAGTACCCATCGCTTTTATGAGATCTGCTTTCAAAGGTGTTGAACTTAATTATCCAGCGGTAGATCGGTAGGCCTATGTTGTTTTCAAAGTAGTTAAGCACTTCTGGTCCTACCTTTTGAAGTCAAGGACGAAAGTCATTGTCCCCTACCCAGCCGTAAGGAACTTGTTAGTCCAAAAGGAACTAGGAGAGAAGAGAGCCAACTGGTTCACCTCCTTGCAGGAGTATGACTTAGAAATCACCCCAGCGCAGATTGTGAGAGGTCAAGGGTTATATAAGTTGGTAGCTGATTCGAAGACAGGACAGCAAGAAGAAAGTGATACGTCAAACCTAGGACAATGCGATCAAAGTCTAATCTGTTGCGCATGAAACCTTGTTAGTCCTTGGTACGACGATATTAGATTATGTCTTGAACATGGGTCAACACCTCATCACTTAGATCCCCCTAAGAGAAGAGAATTGAGATTAAATTCTACCTCCTTTCATCTGGTTAATGGTATCTTTCTTCGTCAGAGTTTTGACGGCGTACTAATGCGTTGTCTTGAAAAAGACGAAGCAGAGAAGGTCTTGCTAGAGTTGCACGCAGGAGAAGCTGGTGGCCATTTTGGTGGTGACACTACTGCTCATAAAGTTCTAAGAGTCGATTATTACTGGCCCACGCTTTTTAGAGACACTCATGCCTTGTGTCATAAATGTATCATCTGTCAGAAAGCATCAGGGTGGTTACAAAAACCAGCCTTTCATCTGCAACCCGTTTCAGTAGATTCTCCTTTCCAACAGTGGGGCCTTGATATCATAGGTCCAATAAACCCTCCATCCTCACAACAACACAATTTTATTGTGACAGCCACGGATTAATTTACCCGATGGTCTGAAGCTGCTGCGTTAAGAACTGTCAATACCAGTCAGGTAATTGCCTTTCTAAATTTGAATATTATCACTCGTTTCGGTATCCCTGAATGTTTAGTTTTCGATAATGCTTCTTACTTTTCCTCTCTTGATATGAGCGAGTTATATTTGGAAAAAGGAATTAAGTTGAAGTATTCTTCGAGTTATTACCCCCAGGGTAACAAATTGGTCGAATCAACAAACAAGAACTTGATTAAAATTATCAAGAGAACCGTGGTTGAAAATCACAAAAATTGTCACAATGCTCTGTTGAACACACTATGGGCTGACAGGGTAACCCCAAAAGCCGTTGTAGGTAACTCCCCCTTTTTTCTCATTTATGGCAGAGAAGCAATTCTGCCACCTCACATTCTTCTTCCTTTTCTTCAGTTGTCACAAAAAGTTCAAGAAGAAGATTGTCCCCCTCTGGAAAACCGGATTAACGCTTTGATGAAGCTAGAAGAGGTAAGAACCCAAGCTAAATGTAAGTTAGATCAACATCAACAATTGGTTAAAAGTTGGTTCGATTCTAATTCTTCCTCTGATAGGAATTTTGAAGTAGGTGATCTCGTCTTGAAGTGGGACAAACCACACGAGGGAAAGGGTGAACATACAAAAATTCAAAATATGTGGCTTGGACCATTTCTAATTGCTGAAAAGTTGGGTCCTAGTTCTTTTCAATTGCATAATCTTGAAGGGAAGCTTGACACCCTTGAAAAGATACTTTTCTTGATAACTACCCTTGTATATTATGTATATATGTTTCTTTTGATTGATTTTTCGTTTGCTTTCTGTTTTTTATTTTGATTTCAATTTATCAGTTTGTATCTTTGAAATACACACACCTGTATATTGAGATATTCAGACAAAGACAAAAGAAACTTTCTTCGCTGAAATAACTTCTGAAAAATTTGTACAAACATCAATGGCATATTTCTGAAATTTATATCAGTGTTGGAAAAAGTCTGTTGTTTGAAAGAAGTTGACTGATTTCGATCTCTGAGCAAAGTTCGTCATGATCATATATTATCTTCTTACGCTGTCCCTGTTCCGTAAAGGAATGATTCAGAAGATGTCTCACTGTTTTAGGAAGTTGTTTTTGTAAATAAAACATCTCTGGATCTAAATAGAGGACAGTCCTAAAAAATTATGATGAGGTTTGAAAAAATGTTAAAATATCAAGATTTTCGGCATCACCCCGCTCAAATATATATCTATGAAAAACAAAACAAAATAAATTACTAAGAAGAGTTGTGGGAAGTGCTTGTAAACCCCCCGGGATACTGAACAGGTCTGCTGGCAGCGGGTAAATGCATGCATGGTGCCAAGACAACTTCGTCGTGGTACTGAACAGGCCCGCTGGCAGCGAAGCAATGTCGGGTATATGAAAATTTGCAAAAAGAAACCTCTTTAATGTTCTTTATTCTGATCCAGAACTTCTTAGCAGGATACAAATGTCAGAGTGGGTTAAATGGCAACCCTGCCGAGGCTATGGATGCCTACTGACAGCAGTGGCCATGCCAACAGTATTGAAGATTTTATCTTTAATATCATGACTTGCTGATCTTAAGATTGTTATAAGTTTTCATCTTTTGAAACACTGCTGGAATAACTGGTTAATGATGATGTTTATACAATTTTCTGGTTGTTATTTTTGAGTTGAAATTTTTTTGCTGTCCTAATCTGAATTTGTTTCTTTTGACAGAGATAACTGCTTCTACCAGTGTGTCGCCATTGTTGGCAGTCAATTCACTTTTTCCATTGTCTTATAAGCTGCCTACACCAATGTTTTGCAAACATCAATATTTTCGTCGCAATTTTCAGATAAACGACATTTTTATTTTTTGTGACATTTGCACATTTACCTTCGTTTTGTTTTCACGACTGTAAGCGTGAAAATTTCATCTTTCGAAGTCGCCTTAAAATCACTGCCTGAACTGTCGTTATCTTTTTGTCGATATACCTATTGCGCTTACCTTTTATTTATCATTGTACAGCTGGCAAGATCCTTTGATCGGTACTCATGCTTCATTTGATTGTGTGACTTGGTTTCATTGAGTTTGTAATGCACTAGTATTTGGATGTGCATTTTTATTTGATCTACATGACCTTTGGTTTCATAAGATACATAGGGGTTATGATTAAATCTTTCATATATATATCTTTTTAATTTAATGCCTATGCTTATGTTTTCATAACTATTGGTATGTTGGTTATATGAATACTCATCGACACATTGGTTAAAACTATTATATGAACTGATACATTGGCACATGGTCAAACGTTTGGTATTGATTTCAATTGTATATTAATGGTTTAAAAACTTTGGCATAACGTTGATTTTGCGCGTTGGACTATGCACTCACCGTTGTTTTCATTGTTCGACCAAAAGATGTGATTGTTGAACTATGGAGTAGTGGGTTGAACAGCTATGAAAATCGGCGGTTGTACTTTGGCAATAATTATTTTTTCATGGCAGGGATAAGCTCCACCACCTTTGCACGATGGCATCTATGCCTATCCCTTATCCTCGTTCACTTATGTTAGCTCGGGTAGATCTGCCCCTGTGTGTTATGATCCAAAACCTCGGCTTACCATGTGCTCGGCTCCATGGCACCAGTCGTGTGAATCGAGCCAAATGGCAACCAAGCCTTGTTAATGTTTGACAATGCCCACAAAGACCTGGAGGATAACGGATGGCTCACCTTTATACAGTGATTTGAGGGTTTTAACCTCTGTGTTGCATAACAATTCGCCTTGACTTTCGATGGCTGTAGAGCCAAAGTGGGTGACACCCAGTTGAAAATTGACGAGAAATTTATCAGCTCTGCTACAGGGTTACCATCTTCGGGACAGCATTGGTTCAAGAATTGTAAGGTCGAGGAGGTGCCATGGACACTACTATTCGTCTCCCAAAAGGTCACCTATTGTGACAGAGGTATGCCCATCTCTACACTTAAACCACGATGGCACGATACTTTGATGGTAGTAAAACAGTCCGTGACCTGTGAAGGTCGATACGAACTCGTCTTTCTCTACCACCTGCGTTTATTAATGAGTTTTATGGGATACTCATTGAATATGCCCTTTTACTTTCATCGAAGCCTATATAAAATGTCAAAAAGGTTTAAACGGATGAAGGATGACAGTAGCCTATTCCACCATGGACTTATCAAACTTATCATTGTTTATCACTTGAGTTTACATGGTGATAGTTGGAGGGATTTCATCGCCCGAAATGGTTTCGATGACACAGACCCTGTCCAGGTTGACAAACCCATGGTGAGTGAAGTCAAGGCCGAGCCGCCTGTGCCCTTCCATATCCTACTGCCTCTTCCTAAACCCTCGACCGACCCTAAGATTGACTTACCCGACGTTATACCTAAGAAGTTTGAGGCTATTAAGAAGCCTATGAGCAAAAATCCCAAGGAAAACCCTACTGCTAATGCCAAAGGGAGAAGGAATGCACGGCTCATTTCGAGAATGGCTGGAAATAAGCCTAAACCCTCTGCTGAGCGAGACCCTATCGTCCTTAGTGAGGATTCGGATTCTGACGTTGAATGTTTTTTAGCCAGTGAGTACCCCTACTCACAGGGTTTATGCCCCGAGCCACCTTATGATTTTGTGACAAATCCTCCCCCTTGCCTGAGGAACGACCCTAGCTACCCTGGTATTAAGTTACCAAACAAAACCCTCAGCCATTTGACCAAACCCTCGCCTGCGCTTCCAAATCCCACACAATCATCTTGTGACCAATGTGATTTATGGCTGGAACGATACTACATTGACGTTCCTATACTCCAATCGAAAATTCAATCGCTGGAAGACCGAATTGCAATGTTGACCAGCCAAAGAGACCAACTCCAAGCAGCTAATAAAAAGAAAAAGACAACTGGCTCGATCCTTTTCAAAAATGTTGAATCATCTATAGCCATTGTCAACTCCAAATTGGCATAATCAAGCCGTCTCATCGCTATACAGGTATGAAAATTTGATATCATTTTTTTTGTGTGAATGATCAGGGTTGATATAATGATTTGAAAAATCTATGTCTCTCATTCAAATGCCTCTGTCATTCAGTGATCATACTATACATTGTTTTGCTTTGATTTGATATACGATTTGCACATGGATTTTTATTGAATTTGAATGGTTTTCGTTTGGATTTGATTTGCTAAGTTTGTCTGATTGAAGTAATGAAATTAATGGTTTGTTTTCAATTCAATTTGTTTTGTATCTACTCCAAAAATGAAGTTTTCAAACTCAATTTAGAATACGATTATGATTGGATATGATTTCGTTATGATTCATGTGCTATGATTGGCGAATGATTTCAATGAATTTGGTTGTTACGATGATGTGTCGTATAATGTCTAGATTTGATCGTTTCCAGGTTGGGAAAAATGACTCTGTTTTTTATGAAAACGATACGTTCATTTAAGTCTGTGCGAATAATGTTCATGCCCGAATCATGGAATGATTATGATTTTCAATGATAATGTTAAAATCCAGTTGTTCGATTCTCTTGCTAGATTCGTATCAGAGATACTGCTCTGTTTGATGTTAAATTTGCAAAACGAATTGATTGATTGTGTTATCCCTACCAGATCCGGTTATAATTCGTTTGAATGGAACGATGTTGATTAGAGTCAATCGATCTTGATTGCCCAAATTTCAATAACAAATTACGAATTATGTTGCCTATCAATCGATCCTGTTACGATTTTATTCGAATTGATTTTCGCGCCAGTTTAAATTGATCTATTCGTGGTATAAATCGTATGCTATGTCATTACAGTTATAACGATTGGAAATTGATTTTGTTCATATTTGATCGTATCTATTGTTTAACCATTACCTATGATTTGTTTGATCATATTGATTTCAATTGGATATGAAATGATTGCATCTCTGTTCCATATGATTTTATCACCCGACTTATGATAATAATCGAAACAGAATACACCTATCTCTGTATTCGATTGAATGATTTTGATTCTATTTGATTTCGAATGATATAATAATTTCAAACTAAATGATTCGTTTTCAAATAGCTATTGGATTTTTATTGAGTTTAATTCTTTAAAAGATTTTTAATCAATTTTAATACTGATTCTGTGTCTTATTTAGACTAGCTACAGAATTAGAGGATTTTGTAGCTAGTCTATAGAATTAGATTTTTATCATTTATTAATAAAAGATCCTTCTGACTTGTCCATTTTTGACCTATTTCAGGTAAACTCGAATTACAAGGGAGATGCTGGGTAGTCTATGGGATATTTGTGTGTTTAGTTTTATTGTAGTTTCCTAGTTTAGTTGAACTTGGGAGATCTTCCCAGATTTTATGTAAACAGTTTTATGACTTCCACAGGGAGGTTTTACCCTGTGGAAAACTTATAAATAATTATTATTTTTGTAATAACGAGCATCCTCACTTGTGGGAGAACCAGGCTATGCATTTTTAATAAAAACTGGGACAGAAGTTGATGTTCTGCTACAACTTTCGCTTTCATAATATCAATCTTTTGTTTCATGTTTATGTTTATCCATTTGTATTTGATTAGTGACTACTTTAGCTATCATAGTCTTTTGCAGAATGATATGATTGAATTAATGTGATACATGCCTGATTTATTTCACTATTTTAAAGAATGCAGCAATTACTTAGTTCAGCTAATGAATGACAAATTTCTCTTCTTCATCAATTGAACTATCATGTATAAGTCTGTACATACAGGTTTATCTAATTGTAGAGATTTATAAGTTATAAGATTGTTGTTATTTTTATGTCTTGTTTGTTCTGTGATCAAACTTAAAGAGCATTGCAGCTGTCGTTTACAAGAATCTTTTGGATAATTCGGAGCGGGTTTCCTCCCTCTGATCTGCTAAAACAATCATCAAACCCAGGACAAATCTGGAGCGTTTCCAGGTCAGTTTGTTGTTTATTTGTTTAGTATATTTATTAGTAGTTTAGTTAGATATATGTGTAGTTAGAATTAGTATGTTAGTTGTTTAGTTTTAGTTAGTTTTTTGTTTTATTTCTTGCTCATAAAATTATAAAATCAACAAAGATATATCTCTCTGCCTCAGGACAAAATGCAAACAAATTTTTCAGGTTTTATTTAAATCTGTAAATTGTAGATATTGTATATTTTGTGAATAAGTTATATTTCTGTTAGTAGTTAGTTAGTTAATTAGTTAGAGTTAGCATAGTAGTAGTTAGTAGATTGTATGTTTAGAATAGTTAGAATAGTTTAGTTTGTTTAATAGTTAGTTTTAGATTAGATTAGTTTGTTTGTTTGTTTTATTTGTTTTTATTTAGTTTTAGTTAGTTTAGATTAGTTTTCTTTTGTTTTTTTTAGGACCTTAGATCGGACAACGGAGCCGCTAAACCCATCAGGGTGGTTCATCCCAAATGACTTGGGTTATTAGACAACCCCGGACCGGTTCCACTCTCTCAGTTGACGGACGGTCAATTTCGCCCGTCAACAAAAACAAAGCGGGATAAAACCAAGGAATGATTTTTCTTATATGTCTTTAAGAGTTACATTCATTGGAAGCACCACATTCCTTTGTTTTCTAGTTGCAACTAGAAGGAGGCTCCAACACCCTAGTTTCTCAGGCTACAACCTGAGGGAAGCTCCAACTCCCTAATTATCTGGCTACAACCAGAAGGAGGCTACAACCCCCTATGTTCTCCGGATATAACCGAAAGGTGGCTACAACCACCTGTCCTTTCTCCGTCCAACCACCCTGAAATATAAATGCCAAATGTAGACAACATGTCACTATCACTGAATCAACCACTACCACTATCAACTTGTCACTGTCAACTTGTACCAATAACTTGAACCAATATGTACCATGCATCAACTACACATCAACTATGACTCATCAATGTGTACCAACATTATCAACTATACACCTCATGTATGTGCCAACTCATCAACTACTTGTCTCAACCATGTACCCAACATGTACCTCAACCATATACCAAAGACATACACCAATATAACCATAAAAAATTCATCACTCTATCCATAAACCAAATACCATAAACCCTTACATCCAACCATGTGAAACAACCTCAATGTTATGTAGCCTCAAGATAAACCAACAACTTCAACAACATATCACAACCAAAAGACCAATACCCAACAACAAAATACCAACTGTATCCCTCAACAAATCTGATATATGCAGCAATACTAAACATCCAATACCATATCAAGAGATAAAACCTAGCTCACAAAACATACCTCAAACAAGATGTGCCATATCTCTCATAAATAGATCCCAACCATGTTGCTGCCGCGATTTTTCTGCCACACTTTTTATGCAGCAATTTTTCTGCCACAATTTTTATGCCGCACTTTTTCTGCCGCGATTTTTCTACAGTGATTTTTCAGCTATGATTTTTTTGCCGCAATTTTTCTATCGCACTTTTTCTACCGCGATTTTTCTGCTGTACTTTTTCTGCTGCGATTTTTTTGCAGCGATTTTTCTGTCGCACTTTTTTTGCCTCGATTTTTCTGTCACACTTTTTTTGCCGCAATTTTTCTGTCGCGATTTTTCCATCGCACTTTTTTTGCCGCAATTTTCCTACCACACTTTTTCTGCCACACTTTTCCTGCTGCACTTTTATCTATCAATAATACCTCCCCAAATAACCTTTCAAAAAATAGATATTCAATGATATTCAATAGATTCAAGTGTGATTAAATGAGAGAGCCTTGCCTCTTATTTATACTTTCATGTAGCATCCAACTTTCCTTATTGTAGGGAGTTCTCCATTAACTTTATTATTTAAATGATTTCTTTTTCAAACACTTTGACTACTTTGACCTTTTGGGGCTTCTAGATGACTCATGAGGGTTATCCAACTTCACATGGCCATAACTCTCTAACCGTGAGGAGTTATGTGACGTTCCACATACCACCGAAATGGCATGACATGTATTATCCATATAGAATAGTCTTACCTACAAATATATCAAAACTCATATCGTTATCCATCAAAGAAACTTGGTTACATTACCCAAACCTTTGTGCTACCGAAATTCGCTATTGAACTTTCTTCAAGGGTTGACATCAATGAAAACCAACCCAATTAATCAATAATCTCTCCCTTTGGCATTGATTTAAACACTATGATGCAATACTGAAGTCATTTCATGCAATACCAAAGTCATATCACTCATGCTCCCCATGTGACCATCGCTCCCCATGAAACCATGCCTCTGTGCTCTGCATCTGATAAATATCTCCCCCTTTTTCATCAATGGAAAATGTATCTTTCCTTCTGGGGCTACTCCCCCTAACTAAACCATCCTTGGGGATACTCCCCATGACTGAACTCTTCCTGAAACTAATCTCCTGACCTGGACTGTCCTCTTTATGGTGCTTCCTCATGTAAATCTAAGACATATAAGATAAACATTCAAAATCACTCATTTTGGAGTAAAAATTACTCCGAGTCTCTGGAAAATATACTCAAAGGATTCCTATGGAAGCAGTTTTGTAAAGATGTTTGCCATTTGTTCTTTTGTGCCCACATATTCAACTCTAATGTTCTTCTCTGCAACTTGTTCCCGTAGAAAGTGGTACTTGATTGGAATGTGCTTCGTCTTGGAGTGCATCACCGAGTTCTTTGAGATACTGATGGTTCTTGTATTATCACAATAGATTGGAATGGGATCATCATACTCAACCTGTATATCTATTAGAGTTTGTTTCATCCATAGAACCTGTGTACAACATGTTGTTGCTACAATATACTCTGTCTCGGCTATAGATAAGGATATTGATGATTGTTTCTTGCTTAGACATGATACTAAACACTCACCCAAGTAGAAATCTTCTCCACTTGTGCTTCGTCGGTCATCAATGCAACCTACCCAATCTGCATCTTTGTAGGAAATAAGTGATAGATCCTTTCCTTTTGGATACCACAATCCAAACTCTTATAACATGTGTTTCATTTGGTGCTTCTTGAAATCATGCCACATGTCCAACTGCCTGCATTACATCTAGTATGGATGATGTCACATATAGTAAGTTTCCAATCATTGACCTATATTTCCTCTTGTCTGTAGACTTTGAATCATCATATTTTCTCAACTTGCAACTGGTTTGCATACGAGTGGTAACTGGTTTTCAATCTTCCATTACGAACCTCTTTAGCATTTCTCTGATATACTTAGTTTGAGAAATAAAAATTCCTTGGTTTCTTTAACGTATTTGAAGACCCAGAAAGAAGGATAGTTCTCTGAGTAATGACATTTCAAATTCATTCTTCATATCCTTTGCAAATTTATGGCTTAACCTGTCATCATTGATTCCAAAAATAATATCATCAACATAAACATCAATTAATAAAATACTATCTTGAGTTACCTTGATGTAGAGGTTGTTTTTTGGACTTCCTTTTCTGAACCCTTCCTGTTGTAGATATTTATCCAGTCTAGAGTACCATGATCTAGGATCCTATTTTAGACCATACAAGGACTTCTTCAATTTACAAACATAATCTATGTTCTCTGACACTGAAACCCTTCTAGTTGTTCAATGTATAATTATTCTTCAAGTTCCCCATTCAGAAAACATGATTTTATGTCCATCTAATATACTTTAATATTATTGGAGCAAGCATAAGCTAAAAGTAATCGGATTGCTTCCATTCTTGCAACTAGGGAAAATGTCTCTTCAAAATCGATTCCTTCAACATGTGCGTATCCTTTACATACCAATCTAGCTTTGTTCCTTGTAACCTGTCCATCTTCATTCAATTTATTTCTGAGTACCCACTTTGTGCCAATCACATTCTTATTCTTTGGTCTTGGAACCAATTCCCAAGTATCATTCTTCTTTATTTGATCCAATTCTTCATCCATGGCCTTATTTCAAAATTCAACCTTGCTAGCCTCTTCAAAACTATTTGGTTCAATCGTAGATGAAAGTGCTAGGTGCATTTGTTCTGGTGAACAGATTTTTCTTCTATCTCAACTCCTGCATCTTTATTTCCGATAATCTTATCTGAAAGATGATTCTTTTGTACTCGTTTTCTAGGTGTCTTTGGAGGCACTTGCTGAACTTGATCTTCTACTTCTATTTGATCCTCTTCATCTTCCCCTTCTACTTCTTCTTCGTAAAGTTGTTCCATTGATTCATTTTCTTCTTCCTTTAAAACTCATCCACCTATTTAATCAATTGTTACATTGATGTTTTCCACAACTTTGTTCAATCTCAGATTGTAACACTTGTATGCTTTCCTTGTACTTGAGTAACCAACAAGTACTCATTTGTCCACACGATAATCAAACTTTCCCATTCTTCCATCTTCTCTCTTGATGTAGCATTTGCTTCCAAATACTCTGAAGTGCTTCAAATTTGTTGGTATTCCTTTCCATAACTCGTAGGGAGTTTTGTCAGTGTTTTTTATGAGAATTACTCTGTTTTGATTGTGAACCGTTGTATGCATTGCATGTGTCCAAAATATATCTATCAATTTGGAATCCATTACCATTGTTCGAGCCATTTCCTGTACGGTTATGTTCTTTATTTCAACAACTCCATTCTGTTGAAGTGTCCTAGCAACGGAGAATTGCCTTTTTATTCCATACCTATTGCAGTAGTCCATAAATTCCTTTGAAGTGATCTCCTCCATTATCAGATCTCAAACATTTGATTTTTGAATCCATTTCATTTTCAACCATTTCCTTGTAGACCTTGAAGTTTTCAAAAGATTCTGACTTATTCCTGAGAAAGAAAACTGCAGTCATTCTTGTATACTCATCAACTAATAACATAAAGTATTTCTCACCTTTTAAACCCTTTGTTTTATTTGGTCCAACTAGATCAGTATGCACAATTTCCACTAGTCTTGTCGTTGGATATTCCAATGATTTAAACCTGGTCTTTGTTTGTTTTCTTTGTTGACAATGCTTGCATAAAGTGTTGGTTGGTTTCGTAATCTGGGGAATTTCTCTAATTGCTTCATTTTTGTTGAATTTCACAATGTTATCAAAGTATATGTGACCCATTATTATGTGCCATAGTGAACTTTCATCTTCCTTTCCTAGACAACACTTTTCATTTCCAATTTCAGTTAATACATATATGTTGTTTGATGTTCTTGTAGCTGTTGCAATCAATTTTCCTGAACCTTCTTTTCTTATCTCGCACTTTTGTGAATCAAAAGTAACTTTATGACCTTGGTCACACAGTTGACTCACACTTAGAAGATTGTGTTTCATATCTTCTACTAGTAGAACACTTTCTGCCTTGGTATTCTTGTTTCCAATTCTGACTGTGCCTTTTCCAATGATTTTAGTTGAATCATCATTTCCGAAGGAGACTGATCCATCTCTTTCCTTTCTTAATGTAAGAAAATTGTCTTTATCACCTGTCATGTGTTTTGAACAACCACTGTTAACATACCAACCATGTTTCTTATGCTTATCTTGTAGAGAGAGTGTTCATTCTTCATTGTTATATTGATTCTACTTTATTATCCATGTTCTCTTCCGAGGTTCATGTCTGTGACTATTGTAGTTTTGTTGTGGTTCTCTAGGAGAAATTGACATTCTGCAATCTTTGGCCATGTGTCCAAAGTTGTTACACTTGTAGCATTCCACTTCAGTGCTCAATGATTCAAACATGTTGTAAATTCTTCTTTGTGTTTCACTGGGCCTTCTTAGATAATCCTTTTGGGTATGACTTTCAAAGTTGTTTATGTTCCTGCTGTTATCTCTGCAATTCATAGTTGTATGTCCAAAATCATTACATGCATAACATAAACCAAAAAAGATAGTTTGATACATGGGATTTGAAGATCTTCTAAAATGAGTTTCTCTTCTGAATCCTTCTTCTTCATGAGGCCTATCTGTCGGTCATTGATTTTGAAATCTGAATCTTCTCAGTGGAGGAGTGTCCCTATGATCTTCTTTGTAGGTCTTTATATCCCCTTTGATTGTTTATGCGTATATTTTTGGATATGTTTCTTGTTCTGTTGTTTTGGATCTTGATCCCTTTTCTGTCTGATTGTTTCCAAGTTTGGACTTGTCATGATGAGGCTTTTGACTACTAATAATGTTATCCAAAATTTTTGAGTTGTTCTACATATTTTTCTCTTGAAGATCCTTTCTTAATTTGACAATCTATGATTCCAAATTTCCAATGATCCTGTCTCTTTCTTCTAGTTGTTCTTTGAGTACTTCTTCAATTCTTTTATCTTCTTCTATTTGAACCTTCAAATTTGTGATCATTTGTTCTAGTTCCTGAGTGTCTTATTTCTTGTCTAGTTCTTCTTGTAGCTTTTTGTTTTTCTTATTTTTTGTTCTTATAACTTATGTGGCACACAACAATTCTTCTCGGTAGTCAACTTATGCCTCTTCATATTCGTATTTGGTGTCTTCTTTATCAGAGTCTTCTATTTCCATGAATATAACTCTTTCTGTTTCACTGTCACTGACTTCATCTTCATCTGATGAGGAGATGTCTTCTTTGGTGCATAATCTTTTCTTGAAATATTTCTTTGTGGTTCTTTTGTCTTTATATGTTATTTTTCTATTTGAGTAATCTTCATCATTCTTCTTATTTTTATTATGAGGAAATTTGTTAGAAAAATGACCAATACCATCACAATTAAAATAAATCAATGGAAACTTACCTTTATATCTGTTGTTGGTTCCTTTGTTCAATCTTTTGACAAAGTTGGTCATTTCTTTATCATCTTTTGAGATGTCACTATTGTTGCTATGTTCTTTTTCCTTTTTCTTTGATCTTTTAGATGCTTTGAAAGATGTTTCTTTTATATCTGGATTTTCCTATTTAGTTCTCATTTCATATGCTGTGAAGATTCCATGTATTTTGTCCATGCTTATTGAGTCTAGATCTACTCTCTCTTTTAGTGCTGGTATCTTAGGATCAAATCTCATAGAAAGAGTTCTTAGTACCTTTTGAACAATTACATATTCTTTAATTTCTTCTCTCAATCCTATGATTGCATTTACTATTTCATTGACTCGTAAGAAGTAAGCTGCAATATTCTCGTCTTCCTTCATCTTTAGTTGTTCGAACTGACCTCTGTAAGTTTGAAGCTTTATTTCTTTGACTTTTGAATATCCTTCATAAATATTTTGAAGCTTGTCCCAAATATATTTAGCGGATTTAGAATGTATAAATTTGGTGTATAATGATTCACAAAGACCATTCAGAAGTGCATTTGTGGATTTGGAATTATTTTTCCCGAGATTTATTGCTCTTTCATTTGTCGGAAAAATTGTTGGTTCTTTGTATCCATCTACAAAAGATTGTAAAATTTCAAATCCATGTGCCTATATATATGTTTTCATCCTTCTGCTCCAAAATGCATACTTTTTTCCATCAAACTGTGGTATTCTATTTTTATACATGTTGTTGTCGTCCATGATCTACCTTTTAGTGGTTAAACTGATTTTTGAAGGAACCTGCTCCGATTCCAATTGTTGGATTACTGAGGGGGGTGGGGGGGTGAGCGGGTGAATCAGTAATAGAACAATTCAATCCTTTTCAACCACAAAATGAAAGTGTTATATCAATGTAGCATTATCATCCAATAGTTGTAGAGTAAATAAACAATGAGCAAATGAGCAATCATACACATACACAGTACACCAATGTTTTACGTGGAACCCCAAAGAGGGAGAAAACCACATACTGAATTTTCTTATATGTCTTTAAGAGTTACATTCATTGGAAGCACAAACTTCCTTTGTTTTCCAGCTGCAACTAGAAGGACGCTCCAACCCCCTAGTTTCTCAGGCTACAACCTGAGGGAAGCTCCAAATCCCCAATTCTATGGCTATAACCAGAAGGAGGCTACAACCCCATATGTTCTCCAGCTACAACTGGAAGATGGCTACAACCACTTGTCCTTTCCCCATCCAACCGCCCTGAAATATAAATGCCAAATGTAGACAACCTGTCATTGTCAATGAATCAACCACTGCCACTGTCAATTTTTCACTATCAACCTGTACCAATAACCTGAACCAACATGTACCATGCATCAACTGCACATCAATTATGACTCATCAAATATGTACCAACATCATCAAAGATACACCTCATCTTTGTGTCAACTCATCAAATAATTGTCTCAACCATGTACCCAACATGTACCTCAACCATATACCAAAGACATACACCAATATAACCATAAAAAATTCATCACTTTATCCATAAACCAAATACCATAAACCTTTACATCAAACCATGTGCCACAACCTCACCGTTATGTATCCTCAAGCTAAACCAACAACTTCAACAACATATCACAACCAAAATACCAATACCCATATGCCATATACCAACCGTATCCCTCAACAAATCTAATATATACAGTAATACTGAACATCCAATACCATCTCAAGAGATAAACCCTAGCTCACAAAACATACCTCAAACAAGATGTGCCATATCTCTCATAAATAGACCCCAACCATGTTGTTGCCACAATTTTTCTGTCGCGATTTTTCTGCCACACTTTTTCTGCCGTGATTTTTCTATCACGATTTTTCTACCATGTTTTTTCTGCCGCACTTTTTCTGCCACGATTTTTCTGTCGCACTTTTCCTTCCCCACTTTTTCTGCCGCAATTTTTCTAGCGCATTTTTTTGCCACACCTTTCCTACCGCACTTTTCCCTATTAATAATACCTACCCAAATAACCTTTCACAAAATAGATATTCAATAGGTTCAAGTGTGATTAAATGAGATATCCTTGCCTCTTATTTATACTTTCATGTAGCATCCCACTTTCCTTATTTTAGGGAGTTCTCCATTAACTTTATTATTTAAATAATTTCTTTTGCAAACACATTGACTACTTTGACCTTTTGAGGCTTCTAGATGACTCGTGAGGGTTCTCCAACTTAACATGGTCATAACTCTCTAACCATGAGGAGTTATGTGACGTTCCACATACTGTCGAAAATGACATGACATGTACTATGCATCTAGAATAGTCTTACCTGCAAATATATCAAAACTCGTACCATTATCCATCAAACAAACTTGGGTCCATTACCCGAACCTTTGTGCTACTAGAATTTGCTACCAAATTTTCTTCAAGGGTTGACATCAATGACAACCAACCCAATTAATCAACAGACGTCAAAGACAAAATGGAGATGCTAGGTGGTGGCCAAGTCAACACATGGAGATGGATAGGTGTTGTCACAAGGTTCATTTCAGAATGGATATGCCTTGTTATCGATCAAGCATATATTAGTCTGAAATGAATGTGGAACATTGATCGTGATCGATATACACTGTTGGATCTTTCATAGTCAAGTGGCATCATTAATCTCTGATCATTTATAAGTCCAAAATGAATCTAGGTTGTTGGATCAAATGTATATCCACCATTGGATCTTTTAGATTCAAGTGGCATCATTAACCTCCTATCATCTCTAAGTCAAAAATGAATATGCACTATTGGATTGAAGAAATATCCATCGTTGGATCTCTCGGAGTCAAGTTACATTTCTAAACTTTTATCACTTGTAATTTTGAAATCAATATAGACCATTATATTGGGTCAATCTCAGTGTTTAATTTTATCATAGGTGAATTGCGTAGCTATGGATTGAGCACTTGTGTTTCCTAAATGATTGTGGGTTATTGATCTTGATGAATGTTAGGCATTGGATCTTAGCCCACTAGATCGACCAAGTACAATATGTTGCATAGAGTAGGTAGGGACATAGATGGATCCTCGTTCTTAGCCACATCTAGGATGATTCCAAGTGGCCGAAAAATAGAAAGGGGTTAGATGGCCCACGAAGTTGGTAAAGTAGAGAGAGAGAGAGAAAGAAAAGGGAGAAAAAAAGAAAAAGGAAGGAAGAGAAAGAGAGAAAGAAGAAAAATATAAAGAGGTGATGGAGCACCTAGGTGGCCAAGTGAATGACATGGCTGCCTCACATGATGACAACTGGAAACATATGCCATGTCAACATGTATGTTTCATCCACCTCAACAAAGATAAAGATGTATTAAGAAAAACAAGTTTGGAGTTAAATTTTTGTTTTGGCCATAAAAAGAGTAGGTTAAATAGAAATTAGATGAAATTTTGGGGTTAGGTCCATAGTGAGAAAAAGTGCAAAAGTGAAAAGTTGGTATTTCCATTTGTTGCAGAAAGTGATTGGAGCATCAGATTGAAAATATGAAGGCTTCTAAATGATCTCCATTAGAAATACTACGTCGTTCTCAATACAAAAAAATATATTTTTTCTAACATATTTTCTTCTACAGGTGTTTGAAGTGATCCTCTGAGATTAATTGTACTAATAAGTCAAGTATAAAAGGGTAAATATGTTAATTTCAAGGAGCCATGACGTTCTACTCAGAGTTCAAAATTGAGAAAGGGAGTAGTAAATGGAAAGTTATTGGAGAGTAGAATCACCCTATCTACCTAAAATTCAGATTTGGGCAACATAATTTCCCATAAATCAAAAGAAGGCAATTGATGGCCTTGAAGAACAAAAAATGATGTATAATTTCCAAAATTGCTAAATTGTTTTGTTTCTAACAAAACTTTGTTGCCTACCCTGTTTGTAGAAATAAGGATATAGGAAGAATAGAGTAAGTTCAATATGAGGAAAAAATATATTGAGGATGCACAATGATCCTACAACCATGAAAAAGAGGTGAAAGTGTTGATACTGAGAGGGGGGTGAATCAGTATCAAGTACAATTTAAAAACCTTTTTCAAATTATACTTAAACCATTCAATTATATCCAATGAGCACTTAATAATAGTATAAGAGTTACACCAATACACCACAATACACCATGCACAATATATGAGAAATAATCAATAGCTTTTGTTCAAGGGAAGTAATGACTTCCAAAGGTAGCTACAGCTTCCAAATGTAAAGGGAGGGATAAACCTCCAAGAGGAAGATACAATCCTCAAATATCAAGAGAGATTTGAACTCTCCATCCTTTTCCCTTCCTTCCGCCCAAGAATATATGAGAGATAATAAAACTTTACATTAAATCATCACCATCAACCAATTATCACATAGAACCTGATAATGCTTCCTGAGACTTCTTCAATTTCTGCAATTCTTCAATTCTTGGAGTACTCTGATCCTATAGATAATATTAATCAATGTATTCTCTGAAACCCCTCCAATTTTCACTCCTTGAATCCTCCCCAAAAAGAGGTTATAGAAAGAATGGTAGACTTTATTCAATTATAGTCTATTCAGGAGAGTGAACTTGCACAGAATTCCCCGTGCTCAATAATTAAAATCCAATTATGAAACTCGTACACAAGAAACTAAAGTCTGTACTCTTTCCAATGAAAATTTTCCCACTTCATTTGGATTCTCGATGAAGAATTTATGACTGTTTTACCCAGAACACATGTTTATTGACTAGCTTCAGGACTGGTCAAAAACCCTATCTTCCACAGAGTGTATCTCCATAATTATAGTGAATAAAGAGCTGAAATTTTTACCAGAGGTACATTGATATGTCTTCTCAATACCATAGATATTTCACCATCTGAATCGTTCTAGAAAAAAATTTATAGCAAAAATGGTAAGATGACCTGAAAATAACATACATTAGAACACATCACCAAAAGACTTCATCCTCCCTTGAAATCCGACCTTCTTTACTTCTTATTTCCTCTGAAATTAGACTTATATCAAATGAATGTATAATGATGTTTATTTATACCATTTATGTCACTTCCTTTTAACATTAGGGCTGACCTGACACTTTCTTATTTTGTAATTCTTTTTTTTAATTATCTTCAGGGACTACATGTACTTCCTTCTTCAATTCACTTTGTCATCTTCAAAAATTCATTTCTCCTCAACCATGAGGATCCACATGACATGCCACATACCAAAGGAAACAACATGATGTATAATATCCATTCATGGGTGTTGTATATGCATGTGCATTGTCCTTCATGTCCAAATACCTTTATCAATCTTGCGGT
This sequence comes from Picea engelmannii, assembly GCA_009831015.1. Taxonomy (NCBI): domain Eukaryota; kingdom Viridiplantae; phylum Streptophyta; class Pinopsida; order Pinales; family Pinaceae; genus Picea; species Picea engelmannii. The sequence continues at coordinate 66,326 of ML781770.1, forward strand.
CCAAAACCCATGACTAGGGTTGACATCAATGACAACAACCAATATTCCAACATAAAGGCCTAAATATAAGCTTAAGCAATGAGGAGATAGAGTCCAACAGGAATAGAAGCAAAGTGGATAGAGTAGAGCTATTTGAAACTATGAAGAGTCTTGATACGAAAGTGCAGAGTTACAAGGATGATAATGAAAGGATAATAAGATCCAAAGAAGATAAGAACCATATTAACACCCACCTGTTACAGAGTCTGAACAATTTGTAGAAGCAAATCAATAAGGAATTCAATACAAGGTAGGTGACATAGAATAGACCTCGTGATAGGAGGGATAATAATAGAAGATCAAGGAATTCAAGGAGTGCTAGTAGGAATTGTAATTGACCTAGAAATTCAACTAGGAGATAATATACATTATCATAGTAAATAATCAGACCCAAGTATATCTCTTGTCAAGCATCAAAGGACAAGGTTTGAGTTGCACTGTTTGCAAGGAGAGATAAAAAATCTCAAGCCACCAACATTTGATGGAGAGCATAGGAAAAGTGAGTTTATTGAAGCTTGGTTATTTGGATTGACTAAATATTTACATCTTCAGAAATACACATCAATCCTTGAAGAAAGAATCACTATTTATCATCTTCAAGGAAAGACATCCATGTAATAGGATCAACTGAAGAAATTCAAGTAATTGGGTGACAAAAGAGTCTCTTGGAAGTGATTCAAGAAGTATTTTCAATAGGAATACTTTCCAAAGAATTACTATGATAAGAAGATGCAAGAGTTCTTTGGACTCAATCTTGGGAACATGACCATGGAAGAGTATGAAAATGATTTTTTGGAAATTTTAAGGTATGTGGAATTCATCAAACATGAGAAAGTGAAAATTCATAGATTCTTGAGTGGGATGTCATATTTTTAAAAGGATAGGATTCAATTTGATGATCCCAATACATTGGAGGAAGCCATGAGGAAGAATAAATATTTGCATGAGGAGAATAAAGGAAGGCCATCTTTCCAAAAGTTTTTTGGATGATAAGAAGAAAGGCAAGATGGATCGAAGGAAGAAGGGATTCAATCCATCTTTCTTCAGGAACAACCCTCAAACAATTAGCAAGGTATGTAAACTTAAAGTGAACAAAAGATATCAGATTCTTTTCAAAAAAGGCTAAGACATCAACCCATTAAGTGTTGGGCATGTGAGAGAGATCACATGTACAAGGGATATTCTCATAAGAGAGAGAGAATGAGGAGTGTTCACAACATCAAGGAGGATAATACAGTAGAATACATGAGCAGGAGCATGCCAAGGATCTATGTAGCCTTTGACAATAGGAAATATGATTACCAATCCCACATGATTGAAGTGGAAGGTAAGATTGATAATCAACCCATAGTTATTTTGATTGATTATGGAGCTAGTCGTAGCTACATTGATCTTAATTTAGTTTAAATATTTAAGTTAAAGAGATGTAAGAATGATAATTCTTGATTGGTTCAACTATCCAATAGAACCAAGGGAAGAATCAATGAGCTTGTCAAGGATTTGTCAGTGGATATGAATGGAGTTAGTACTAAAGAAGATTTGAACATCATACCACTTGGTTCATATATGACCAAGTGTCTCACCTTGGGGTGCCCCAATTTTCTTTGTGAAGAAGAAGGATGGAAACTTAAGTTTATGCATTTATTTTAGAAAACTAAATAAGGTTACCAAAAAGAACAAGTATCATTTTCCCATGATAGATGATATTTTTTATCAACTAAAATATGCAAAGATAATTCCAAGATTGACCTCAGGCCAGGCTACCATCATGTGAGAATCAAAGAAGAATATATTATCAAGACAATATTAAAAACAAGATATGGTCATTATGATTTTGTATCGGTGACATTTGGTTTGTCAAATGCACTAGTTGTCTTCATGTTCCTGATGAATGGAGTTTTCAAAGAGTATTTGGACCAATTTGTGATTGTTTTATTGGATTATATTCTCATGTACTCAAAGTTGGAAGAAGATCATGAGAAACACTTTACGATGGTGCTACAAGTGTTAAGGGAGCATCAAATATATGCAAACTTGAGCAAGTGCTCATTTTATGAGAAGCAAATCCGCTATTTGGGTCATGTTATCTCAAAGGAGGGAATTACAGTGGGCCCCAAAAAATTAAGGAAATCAAAGAATGGCCAACACCATGGAATGTTACATAAGTTAGATCATTCATGGGACTTGTAGGTTACTACAGAATATTTATTGAGGGATTTTCCAAAGATTGCACATCCAATCACCTCTTTGCGAAAGAAAAGTGTAAAATTTGAATGGATTTCTGAATGTATAGAAATCTTTCACCATTTGAAAGATTTCTTAACAAGTTCACCCATACGAAATATTGTTTATCCAAATGAATACTTTGTAGTGTGTATAGATGCATGAAAAGAAGGACTTGGGGAAGTCCTTACTCAAAATGGACATGTTATTTTCTATGAGTCTAGGAAGCTCAAAGAGCATTGCAATACCTTGGTTTTGAGTCCCTAGATTAATAATGTAATTTTGTTTATTTGATGAAGGAATAAAGTTCTTGTAAATTTGAAAGGTCAGAGAGGCTAGAAATGTTATGCTTTGAATATTAATAATAAAAATGCATCGTTGGATGCAAGATAGACAATAAAAAAGGCAGGGGAATATTATTCCACAATAGAGAGGGGATAAAGGGTCTAAGCCTTTTATTATATTTTATTCACCCATATAAGATTTAGTTGGAAACGTTGTTACATGAGCTTCTTGCAGAGGCCATGTGATGCATTATTGTTGGATCATGTTGTCATTGATGCCAACGGTTTGATTATTTGGGAGATTGTTGGATCATATGTCATTGATGTAAATGATTTGGTAATTGATTGATATGATGCCCTTGATGAGAGTGATATATGTCCAAGTGGAAACCAATTGATGCAAAGATGAATCATTAGTGTCTTATCATGGTTGATAAGGTGCACAAATGGATGAACTCCAAAGTGGTCCCCTTATGGTGAAAGCCCTCACGGGAATATGCTTTACAGAATGAGTTATCCTAGGAGAATGGTTGGAGGACCCATGCTTGTATGTGGAATAATGAGATAAAGATCAATGAAGTTGTTGGTGAAACTATCCTATATGGATAGTGCTTGTCATGCCATTTTCGGTGGTATGTGGAATGTCACATAACTCCTCGTGGTTTGAGAGTTATGGCCTTATGAAGTTGGAGGACCCCCATATGAAGGCTTGAAGCCCCAAAAGGTCAAAGAAGTAAAAGTGCTTGAAAAGAAGATATCATTATTTAAATGATAAAGTAAAGTGACAAAATTGGTGCAAGTCCGCTACCCTCACAGTCCAACCTGCTCCCACCAGGACCTTCGTTCGCACAGGCCCGAAGAGTTAAAGAACTCTTCCACTCCTCTCGAGAGTGCTCTCCACCCACAACTCTCCTTCGGCGATCTCCCCTTCGTTTCTTGAGGGATCGGGTTTCGCAATATCGCGAAACACACGATCACGATTCTTGTGTAATTCAAAACCCTGAACCCCGATGGGTCAACGGGTCAACGTTCCTTCCTTATCGGGGATCCCCCTATCGGGAAATCGGCGATTGTGTTGTCTCACGTCTCATGCAACACAAAACCCAGAACCCCGAACTCCGACCGCATGCTACCTATCCTCCAGTGAGCCTCGTGGTCCCACACTACCATGTCACCCTCGAGATTTTGCGGATCGCGAATCCACGATGCCAGCGTTCCTCAACGTCGAGAACTCTGAATCCCTGAACCCCGATGTACCGCTTCTCTGGTGACACCTATCCACGGGATTGATGCTTGGACCCCATGCACCTTCCTCGATTGGGAAATCGCCTATCGGGAATTCGCGTCTTATATTATCATGATTCACAGGATCCCTCAAGTCCCGAACCCCGAATTCTGACTCCTCGGGATCTTACGCCACGTGTCCCTGCTCTGATCGACGGCTCCCGTTGATTCAGGAAATCACGGATCGTGATTTCAACGAGCATGAAACTCTTGCCCTTTCAAACCCCGATATGCTAATATGCGATGGCCCGTTCCCTCCTTGCGCCTAATGGTTAACCTCCGTGCAACTTTTCTTGGATCGGACGATCGACGGGATTTCGCAGATCTGCTCGGTGAATCCTGGTCGTCAATTTTCCTCCTCGTGAATTTCTCTGCTCCAACACTCCGTTCCAGGTCGAGATTTCTCCTGGTCCTTCTCTCAGGGATCACAAAGGGGCTATTCCTCCGGAACTTAATTTCTCTGACTCCTTCAGAGATTTTGCGCACACTGCTCGCGCTCGACCTCAACAACCCTCAAGTGTTGGACTCGTCCAATCTATGTGCACTCTTGGCAACAGCAGCCCTGTCTTTCTTTTCTCAGACTTACTACTGAGACTTCAAATTCCACCTGCACTTCTCCTGCACGGCTCTACTAACCCAACTCAACTTCTGGGAAATCGAGAATAAGAGTTCAACTGTCTGGTCTCATCAATGCACTCTATGCGGATGAATTCAACTGCACTCTATGCAGGAATCTCTTGGCTCAGGCGGAGAAACAATTGAAACTCATTCTCCTCTTTCAGACTTCAGTTAAAATCCTGAAATCACATGCATAGCATGTTCAAAATCAAATGCATACAAGGGAAACAGAACATTCAGGAACACATAAGCAACATCATACAAAGAAACAACACAAACCATGAAAGTGAATCAAAGACTTCCTTCTATTAATTCAATCTGTACATGGGTGTTCTTCACAAGTTCTTTGTTATGTTCTTCTCTTGCTCCTATTCTCAATAATTCTGAATGATACAATAATACCAAGGAGGGTGCCTATATTTCGTTTGCCCTCTCGAAATCTGAAACTATCAAATCTACAATAAATTCCTATCTAACAGTATTAAAACTAATAAATGTCTTCCTATCTACAATACAATACAAGTGCACTTCTTTCTGAATGACTTCATGAAAGAGCGGCGCAACGATTCCCAAAGCATTTCAAGAACATATGTGCTAGCACTGTCCAGCTGTATTTTTCCTGCTCCACGTGCTGGCTCGCTTGATGAGGTGTGGATGCTCCTGCATCATACTCCTCGGCTCCAAATATTTCATGGGCTCCTGTCCATGAGCTCCTGTATAGTTTGTCCATGGTTTTGGATAACGGCTTCTGTCTCCCAGCTGGCATCCTCCACTGGGTGATTCTTCCATTGCACCAGGTATTCAAAATATTGCTTTCTCCTGGTCTTCCTGCCTACTCTTTTATTCAGTATGCACTCTATCTGCAGTTTCTGTGCAACTGACAATTGTTTCTTCCACTGGACCACTGGTTCTTCAGTTCCAGCCTCTGCTTACTCAACCATGTAGGGGTATAAATCTGAAACATTGAAAATCGTAGATATATCGATGCCATCCGGCAATTCAAGCTCATATGCATTTTCTCCCAATTTCCTCAGAATTATGCACGGCCCAATCCTTTTCATCTTGAGCTTGTGATATGTTCCCCTTGGAAACCTTTCCTTTCTTAATTGCGCCAGAACCATGTCCCCAACTTCAAACTGAAGTTGCCTTTTTCACTGATCGACTCTACGCTTATACTCTTGATTTGACTTCTGCAGTCGTTGCTTCACCTTCGTGTGAAGTTCCTCCATCGCTTCAACGAATTCTTTAGCACGAGCGCTGCTATTTTCAGTCTGTCCTGACTCCCTGAGCGCAGAAACTCCCCTCGAGTGTGTTCCATACAAAATCTGGAATGGACTCTTCCCTGTACTCCAATTCACCGAATTGTTGTACGTGAATTCTGCATGTGGTAATATGTTGTCCCAGCGGCTGTGATGCTCCATCACTAGGCTTCTCAACAGATCTCCCAAAATTTTGTTGACTACCTCTGTCTGCCCATCCATCTGCGGATGATAAGATGAACTAAATGCCAGATTAGTTCCCAGTTTCTTCCATAGTGTCCTCCAAAAATGACCTATGAATTTAGTATCCCTGTCCGAGACTATGCTTCTCGGCAATCCATGCAGTCTAACAACCTCTTTGAAAAACAAATTTGCGATGTGGGTCGCATCACTGGTCTTCTGACACGGAATGAAATGTGCCATTTTCGAGAACTTGTCTACCACCACAAAGATGGAATCAACTCCCCTCTGCGTTCTCAACAATCCCAGAACAAAATCCATGCTAATGGCTTCCCATGGCCTTTTGGGTATGGGAAAAGGATGATATAACCCAACATTCTTCTTTCTCCCCTTCGAATGTTGATATACCCGACACCTGTCAACAAACCTCTTTACATCCGCTCGCATGCCTGGCCAATAATACAATTCGCTCAGCTTTGCAAATGTTTTTTCATGTCCAAAGTGACCTGCTAATCCACCACTATGCTTTTCCTTCACCAAATTCTCCCTCATGGAGCAATTCGGAATGCACAATTGATTGCCTTTGAACAACAATCCATCCTGGATCAGGTAGTATATCCAAGGACTCCGATCTCCGAGAACCGGATTCTCGGCTGCTTTGTATGCTTCCCCGAAGTCTGCATCACCTGTGTACATATATTTCAGATTTTCAAAACCCAGCGTCTTGACTCTGAACTCCTGCAACAGCAAACATTTCCTGCTCAAAGCATCAACCACTTTGTTAGCAGTTCCTGAAATGTGCTTAGTGACAAATGTGAAATTTTGCATGTACTCTACCCATTTTGCATGCTTTTGGTTCAACTTATCCTTTTGACTTACAAATTGCAATGCATGATTATCACTGTACAACACAAATTCCTTGGGTATCAAGTAATGCCTCCACTTCTTTAATGCCTGTATGATGGCATAAAACTCTTTATCATATGTGGAGTATTTCAGCTTCGCATCATCCAGCTTCTCGCTGTAATATGCAACAGGTCTGTCATCTTGACTCAGGACCCCTCCAACAGCATACCCACTAGCATCACATTTCACTTGAAATGTTTTCTGAAAGTCAGGAAACACCAGAATTGGTTGCTCTGTAATCTTCCGCTTCAACAGATTGAAGCTCCTTTCAGCCTCTGTTGTCCAATGAAAAACTTTATGCCGCTTCTTCACGGTGTCCATCATCGCTGCACTAATTCCACTGAAATTCCAAATGAATTTCCTGTAGAAAATAGCCAGTCCATGGAAACTCCTCACCTCGAAAACATTCCTCGGCGATGGCCAATTCCTGATCACTTCTACCTTCTCAGGATCCATCTTCAATTCATTCGCCGAAATCACAAAACCCAAATAAATGAGTTCTGTCTGCATGAATGAGCACTTCTTCAAATTGATCAACAGCTTTTCCTGCTGCAATCTTCTCATTACAATTCCCAAATGCTTTAAATGCTCATCCTTGGTCTTGCTGAAAATCAGTATGTCGTCTAGATACACGACCACAAATTTGCCAATGAATTCCCTCAGGACTTCATTCATCAGCCTCATGAATGTGCTCGGTGCGTTTGTCAAACCAAACGGCATGACCATCCATTCATACAAACCCTCATTTGTCTTGAATGTCGTCTTCCATTCATCTCCTTCTCTCATCCGGATCTGGTGATATCCGCTCTTGAGATCAATCTTTGAAAAATAGTTTGCCCCACTCAGGCAATCCATCAGATCATCCATTCTTGGCAGTGGAAATATGTACCTGATGGTGATTTTATTAATCACTCTGGAGTCTGTACACATCCTTCTTCAGACTTAGTACTGTTGGAACAACACATGGACTAACAGTTTCCTTCACCATTCCTTTATCTAGCAAATCCTGCACTTGCCTTTTGACCTCCTCGTTCTCCTGAGGTGTCAACCTATACGCTGCCTTATTCGGTAAGCTTGCTCCGGGTATGAGGTCAATGTGGTGACTCACACTCCTCATCGGTGGCAACGAACAAGGTAGTTCTTCCACGATAATATCAACAAACTCTCTCAGCAGTTCCTTAATCTCTTCTGGCAAGTCGTCCACTCTTGTGCTAGTCAGGACAATTCTCGGTTTCCTGACCACAAAGAATTGTGGATCTTCTTTCTTCTCCATCTCCGTGAGAAGCTCCTTCCCACTCTTGAGAAGTATGGTACTGCTAACTTTCGGCTTCACTTCCTTATCCTTTATCGGAAGCAGTGTGTGCATTTTCCCATCCTTCTCCAAGGTATAGGTGTTCATCCTCCCATCATGAACAACATTTCTATCGTACTGCCATGGTCTTCCCAATAATACATGACAGACATCCATGGGAATAACATCACACAGAATTTTATCCCTATATTCACCCATTTTAAGTTCAACCAAGCATTGTTTTGTAACACATACTCGGTGTCCTTTTTGCAACCATGATACTTTATATGGACTCAGATGATTGGTCATTTCCATCTCTAGATTTTCCACCATCTCGGTCGAAACGAGATTGTCGGTGCTTTCGCTGTCCACGATCACCTTGCATTTCCAGCCCTTGGTCTTGCATGTGGTCCTGAACAGTCTAGTTCTCTGAGCTGTGTCCTCCACCTCCTTCTTGGGTGTTAAGAGAACCTTGTGTACCGTCAGTGATTTCCCACTTCCGGTGTCCTCATCCTCGACATCATGCCTCTGCGCCTCTGTGATGTGAGCTTCTCCTCCGACTTGTCTTTTCTCTGGACACTCAAATGATTTTTTCCCATTCTTTCCACATGTAAAACATGTGATCACTCCTCCTCTTCCTCTGCCTCGACCTCTAGTACGAGGAAGAGCATTCGCATCAGCGTAATCTCCTAGCTGATCATCTTGTTGTCTTCTCCATTCAGGTTGTGGCCGCCTCTGTTGTGAGGTTCCACCCCTCTCGACTTTACCCTGAGGTTTTTGCCATTCCTCCTTGGGCTTCTGAGTTATGTCTTGGGCAACTGCCTTGCCCCTGGGTTGACTTATGCCTCGCCCTCGCTGTCCCTACTTGTGGCTCAGCTTCTCTTCGTCTTTCAGAGCCAATTGGTAAGCATCTTCAACAGTTCTGATAACTGCCATGCTTAACTCATCCTGAATGTCATACCTCAGCCCATTCAGGTATCTTGCCACCTTCTCGTCATCACTCTCCCGATGACCAGCTCTGATATTGAGTCTGTAGAAATCCTTGGTGTACTCCTTCACTGCAAGATATCAGATATATAAAATATGCAGAACAGAAATGAAATGCTAGAAATGATAGAATAACAGTAAAATATCCAGCATAATCTTCACAATACACAGAAACGATATACGAAATAGCAACAGAAATAGCACTTTGAATTAGATAGCAATGTTCACAGGCCTCTTCGAGGGGGCAACCTCCAGCCGAGCAGCGCTCTATTACAATAATATCCAATCTAGGGTTCTAATACCCTCGACTCCTATTTATACTAAAAAGAAGCATCTAGAGGAAGATCCTTCTAGAAGTGGAAGCTTCTATTAGGTCTTCTTACATCCGCCTTATTCTATTTTATTGAAAGGTCTTATTAATATTGACCTTTATTACATCC
>ML781770.1:88420-101353 GCA_009831015.1 Picea engelmannii
CAAAATCAAGAAGGAATATTTAAATGATAAAGTATTGGAGAACTTTCTATTCATGGAAAGTGGTTAACCGTAAAATAAGGAAAATAGGTTAAGTGACCTAAAAATGGGTTAAGTAACCTAAAAATGGGTTAAGTGACCTAGAATATGGAAGTATAAATAAGAAGCTAGGATCTCTTGTAAAATGTACATTTGGTGAGAATCCTTTATGGATCAATGGAGAGATTCTTGGTAATATCTTTTGGAGTATTGATGGAGAGCTTCTTGTGAGAGAATCTTATTGGTGTGAATCTCTTGAGCATGATTGAAGATCTATTCTGAGGAAGAGAGTGAGAGGAGGATCTCATGGACGCATCAAAGTTTCGGCAATGTCGGAGATCTTGACGGAAAAAGTTTCGGAGTCACAGAAAACCCTATTTTTTGATGTCCATGTGGGTTGTCTATGTATATGGTGCATGTACACGTGGGCTGGCTGTGTATAGGATGAGTGTACACACGAGATGACTGTGTACAGGGAGCATGGACTGAATAACCTCATGGAGATTTGTGTTTGAGCTGGTGCCAAGCTCTTGGATGATGAGGCAGGTTCCAGATCTGCATTCTATGGCCTCAAATCTATCACTAAGACACTGGTATGGCTACATTATTGTCTTGATAGATACTAGTTTTTGATATATTGTGAATGCTTAGGGAATTCTTGGTATGGATTCTATGATGTGAATCAGTTTGGTTGATTTGGTTGATGGAGTGAGCAACACTCTTGTGATTCAGTAGTGACATGATTGCTATGGTATACTAGTTATTTATACATGATTGAGATTGCATTCATATTGATTTATTGTGGAGCATGAGTAAGCTATTGGAGAGCTTGGATGTGTTGTGACTAGCTGTGGGTTAGTTTGGACAGTGGAAGACAGAAAAGAAAGTGATTGCAGGTTGCATAGGATCTGAGCATGTGAAGAAAAGAAAAACCCTAGTTGCTTAGAAGCACACGAATGTTGCATTATACATTGGCCGCATTTACACGCGGGCTGTAGTGAGCCAAGGTGCATTCCCACGCGTGTTGCACTACTGACAGGTCACGTACATGTTGAAAGATTGATATATGTTGAGGATTGTTTCTTTATCTCAGTTGGTGCTTAGAATGTAAGCCGAGTCTTGCATATAGAGCTGGTGCACTTGTAGAGATGTATTCTATTCAGTTGTTGTTGATAAACCCCAAGGATTGAAGTCCATAATAAAAAGAAAATTGTACATACATCTTGTGTTCTTTGTGTTCATTGTGGTGATGACTTGTTGATGATATATTGTTGATATATCTTGCTAATATGCGCTCACATCTAACTGGTTATAAATGAAAACAATGGGTAATGAATAAATGTTGAATGCTAATTGATAAGTTTTGTGCAAGAGGGAAGTTTTGGGAAAAATAGCCCCACACTCATTCACCCCCCCTCTAAGTGTGGTAGGTGTGTCCAACAATTATTGCATGTAATTATATATAAACCATATTCTAGGTCATTTGGGAGTTATCCATTCACGGTTCCTCACTCATTGGAATCCATTCCTCATCCATTTGTGTTCTCTCTTGTTCTTGGTTTTGGGCATGGAAAAAAAATTGTTAGGGTATAGATCCATGATAGTTGGTTGTAATAGGCTATTGGTTATTCCAGAAGAAATTGATGCTCATGTGCATGAGAATTATGGAAGTTGTGAAAGAATTGTCCACAACTGAGAATCCTTGGAGTTTGCATCATGGAGATTTCCTGACCAGTGGCATTGGATCCCTAGAATGAGTTGGAACAACTTGAGGGACTGCATTGCAAAGAAGGGGGTTATTTTTTTTGGGTTGTCCAGGTTGAAGGGGAAAGAGAGAAAGTAAACTAATATTGTTTTGTGGTTGAGAAAAACTTTGAGAACTTGATAAATGACTAGTGTGTGGTTTAGAATCCGCCTAGAACCCATCCTTGTGGATTCATAGCCTCGACTCGGGGATGGTCTATTGTAGAGAGTTTATGTGCAACAGAGCCTAAGGATGGATGGAACATTTGATGTATGCATCCAGTTGGTGAAATATATTTTTTAAAGATAAGTTCGTTGTTATGTGTTTCTTGTAATTTATATTTTGATGTATATTAGTTATCTTTGATATATGTTATAATGCACATGTTTGTTGTTTAATGACGTGCATGGCATGTTAAATGTTTATTTTATGGATGCATATGCTTCTTGATTATTGCATGTGACTTCATTACACTTATTTATTTATCAAATGGTATCATAAATTTGAAATCAGTTAAGAACACAAATTCTTGAGGTACTTCGACAGTGGGTACATAAAAAATTAGCATTCGAGCAAAGTTTTGGGTTTTTTGGTAATGGGGTACATTACAAAAATGGAAGGAACTATGCCACACATGACTTATAGTTGGAAGTGTTATAAAAACAGGATCACGGAGCAATAAAATAAAACAAATGTGGAAATAAAACATAGAAGATACACAATACAATAGAGACACAGATATACGTGGTTCACCCAGTGTGGGCTACATCCACCATAGAAATTGTCAGGTCCTTCCTTTATTATTATCCAACAAATGAAGGGGTACAACCTACAACACACCCGATGTAACTTTCTCTTCTTTCTCTCACAGTCTCCTCTCTTATAATACAATATTCACAATAATGCATATTCGCAATACATTTCCCTCATAAAAGAGGGTTGCCTTCTAGGGAAAAAACCCTAATGTAACTTCTATCGTCAGGTTTGTGACCTTATAATGAACAGTCTAGATTTACAATGAAATTACAATATACATTTACAAGGAAATTTTTCCTTCAGGGGATTCACCCCCAAACCCCCATAGGGGAACACTGTCTGTCGGGGGTTCACTTGCCCCCAAAACCTGCAGAGGGGGTGACCCCCCTCTGCACTCCCCCACATGGAGGAGTGTACATTCTTCCAGGGTTTAAATTCTTCATGGGGTATAAACACAGCTGAAAACAAAGACCTCTAAATCAAGAAGATAATCAGGCTCCACAACCAACAATCTCCCACTTGGAGACTGATATCAACAACTCCACCGTTGTTGTATCTATTGGACTATGAACCTTCTTGAACCTGGGAAATTTATCATCTTCATATTCATGCTTGAAGACCAACTAAAAATGAGAAAGAACTCAATTTCTCCCTGGTTACTCCCTTTGTTAACATGTCTGCGGGATTCTGGCTAGTGTGTATCGTTTCCAACTTCAAATGTCCATCTTCCAAGAAGGATCGTATGAAATGGTGCATGAGTTGTATATGCTTAGTATTCAAATGGAAGGTTGATTTCTTTTCAATATGAATGGCACTCTCACTGTCACAATACAACCTGTTATTCTCCTTCTTCTTTCCCATTTCTTCCATAAACCTATGTAACCAAATCATCTCTTTACTAGCCTCTACAGCATCAACATACTCTGCCTCTATTGTTGAAAGTACAACAACCTTTTGCAGTTTCGAAATCTAACTTACTATTTTTCCACCTATAGTAAAAACATACTCTGTGGTGTTCCTCCTGCTATGTTTATAACCTGCCATATTTGAATCAACATATCCCTGTAGAACAGTGTCTGAACCTTCAAAACATAATGCATGAGTAGAAGTACCTATCAAATACCCGAGAATCCACTTTACTACCTCCCAATGTTCTTTACCTGGATTGTTCATATACCTTCTCACAACTCCCACTGCATGTGCAATATCTGGTCTTGTGCAAACCATCGCATACATCAAGCTCCCAACTGTTGATGAATAAGGGACCCTGGACATGTATTCTATCTCCTCCTATGTCTTGGGACACATTTCCTTAGTTAATTTTAAATGGTTTTCCAAAGGTGTACTAACTGGTTTTGCATTCTGCATTCTAAACCTTTCCAACACCTTATCTATGTACTCACCTTGAGACAATGTCAATTTGCAATTTTTCCAGTCTGTTGTTATTCTCATACCAAGGATTTTCTTTGTAGCACCCAAATCCTTCATTGCAAATGAATTAGCTAATTTATTTTTGAGCACATTTATATCCTGCAAATTAGACCCTACAACAAGAGTGTCATCTACATACAATAGAAAGATAATATAGCTTCCATTTTCTAGCCTTTTAAAATAAACACAGTGCTCAGAATGACATCTACTATAACCTTGTTATGTCATAAACCTATCAAACTTCAAATACCACTGCCTTGGAGATTTCTTTAGTCCATACAATCTCTTCTTCAACCTGCATACCAAATTTTCCTTCCCTTTGACCTCATACCCCTATGGTTGTTGCATATAAATATCTTCCTCCAAATCCCCATGGAGAAAAGATGTTTTTACATATAACTGTTCAATATGCAAATATTTTACTACCACAAGACTTAAAATAGTCCTAATTGAAGTCATTTTAACAACAAGAGAAAATATTTCATCAAAATCTATACCTTTCTTTTGTGGAAACCCCTTTACAACCAGTCTAGACTTGTACCTATTTTTGCCTCCATCTTCTTACTACAACTTGTAAACCCATTTATTATGTAATGCTCTTTTTCCTGCATCCAACTGAACCAAATCCCAAGTCTGGTTATTTACTAGGGAATCCATTTCCTCTTTCATTCCTTGCTCCCACTTATTTTTGGTGTCTACCTAAATTGCCTCTTCATAACATTTTGGTTCACCAGAATCAGTCAACAATAAATAATATAATGAAGGAGAGTATCGTTCAAGGGGTCTACTTAACCTAGTAGATCTTCTAACAACACTTGCATGAGTTTGAGGTACCTGTTGCTTCTTTTGTTGTACATTTTGATTTTCTGGTTCCTTTGGAATTTCTTTTTCAGTGATCTCATCAAGCACTGTGTATTCTATTTTTTGTTTTTCTAGTATCTTTCCCTGAAACTGATATTTGTACATGACCTTCTCATTGAATACGACATCTTTACTCCTAATGATTTTTTTATTTTCATAATCCCATAAGCGATAACCAAAATCATTAACACTGTATCCAATAAAGTTACACTTCTTGGATTTTTCCTCAAGCTTTGTTCTATTTTCTTTATCAATATGGACAAATGATTCAAACCAAAAGTATTAAAAAAATAATAGTTTACCTTTTTACCTATCCATGCCTCCTCTGGAGTTCTACCATCCAAAGAGCTTGAAGGTCCTTTTTTTATTAAGTAAACAATAGTATATACAACATCTGCCCAGAACTGTAAGGGCAAACCAGCATGCAATCTCATACTCCTTGCACGCTCCATGATTGTCCTGTTCATCCTTTATGACACACAATTTTCTTGTGGTGTTCCTGGAACTGTCTTCTCTCTATGAATCCCATGGTATGAATAGTAATCATCAAACTCCTTGCCGCAATATTCACCTCCATTGTATGATCTGAGACACTTAAACCTTTTTCTTGTATCATTCTCAACCAAATATTTCCATTTCTTAAAAGTATCAAAAACATCATATTTTTGTCGAATGCAATAAACCCAAGTTTTTCTAGTTGCATCATCAATAAAAGTAACATAATAACGAGAGCCACCAAGAGATGATACCTTAGTTGGTCCCCATACATCTGTATGCACAAACTCTAACCTTCACTCTTATTTTCTTTTCCGACTCTGAGAAATCTGACTCTCTTATGTTTTTGTTAAACACAATGCTCACATAAATCCAAATCAATTTGTTTAACATATGGAAACAAAATTATTTTGTGAAGTATCTGCATCCCCTTCTCACTCATGTGAACAAGCCTATGATGCCTATTATCACTGAAATTTCATTCGCAACATTGCATGCAAATGGTTACAAGAATACAACATCTCCAAACACCTGTTAGTTCACCTGCAACACCAAAAATGCATTTCCAAGGGGATAACACTATACAGCTGGTCAAAAAATTGACATGTGCTAAAACACTAAAGGAAGCACGCACACAATGCGTGGGCCAAAGAAGCATGTAGAGCGCACAATGCACCATATGCGTGATTGTGTACAAGAAAAGCCGCACACTCCTATGAATGGCACATTTATGGTTCTTGTTGGCCCCTCACCCACTTTTGGACCAACTCCCAACTTGATTTGACCCTCAAATCTGAGATGAATTTGAATGGGGGGATGGATAAAGACCTAAGGGTGCCCTAAAGGGCCCCTTTTCCACACTAAGAACCAGTTGGATATTGCCTCAAAGACATGCTATAAATGGAGGCCATGGGTGCACTAAGAATTTAAGAATCTCATAGTATTGTTATGTTTCCTCTATCCTTCCTCAAAAAACCTCTTTTCTTCTTGGACCATTCTAGCAACATCTCAATAAGCTATTCCACTCACCTCTTGAGGGAATAGGCTTGGATTTCTTCACCATTTTCTTTCTAGTTTGTCATTGTAAGAAGCGCTCTCAAATATGGGACTCAAGAGCCCTCCCAAGGAGGAAGAGGGGATCCATAAATTCTCCTTTTATCTACAGTGTTTGACAACTAATATAGTTATCCATTGGTGGCATAATCATTGGTCATTTGGTTGATTGATTTTGGTTCAATGTTTCTTATGCATTTTAATTTTATTTCTTTAGTTATTTCCTTAGTTGTTTCTAGTTTAGTTGTTTGTTTATTTCAAGTGATTGGATTGTTTAATTCATACACTAACCTATGTCTTGTCTAGCAGGACCAAGTAGACTTGTAAGTTCCCTTGTTTTGCTCACCCAAGTGACGAAACAAACACAACATATTGGCGACCATATTGGGGATAATGTATCAATTTCCTCCCTATTTGGGTTGTTTGAGCACTTCTTTTTGACCCATTTTCCTTGCAGGAACCATAACCATCCTATCATGACTTGTCAAGAGCTAAGTTTGGAGCTGGAGGAGGAGAATTCCACTTAAAATCCCCCCCCCCTCTCCCTTTCAGAACGTGCACGGGTATTTCAGCCCAAAAACGCGCATTCTGAGCATTGTGTGCCCACAATACTTCTGTTCTCTTCACATTTTGCGCACAGTGCACCAAAAATTATTTTTTTCTCTGTGCATTCTACACATTGTGCACCCACTGCACCTCTGTTTAAACTATAACCTGCGCATCTATCTAGAGTTTCCAAATTATAAGAGATTTTGTGATGATTTGAAGGCCCCTAGCCTTCAAAATATTGCTTTTATGCAATTTGTAAATGCACCACACTTAGATTCACTTCCCACATGAAGGGTTAGTCAAAAAATAGGCGCTTAGGGGGATAAAAATAACCATATTTCTCCTCTTTTTCTTTGAGTTGCCACATGGATGGTTTGTTTTGATTGTAAAATTTAAGTTGAGATTCTTTACTATCACATATAAAAACACTTGTGTTATAACCCTAAATTGCACCACAAATTCTTACCTGGAATCAGGCCATATCATACCCTTTCTTTGCCAAAGCACTACTGAATAACTCTTTGAAAATCCTCTTTTATAAAGGCCCACGCGCCCTACTTTATTACTGCACGCATGTACACGCTGGCTGACCCAAAACAGCCCGCGTGGACCGACAAAAGCATGAAAAAAGGAAAGTTGTCGACGGAACACAAAAGCTATGGGTGAGTTAACTGAAACTTTTGGCCATGCATGGTCGAGGGTTCGTCCAAATACCTAGCTCCTTCTAGCCTATAAAAGAAGGGGTAGGGGTCCCATTTGGAAGGAGGAAAAATATAGCAAAGAAACTTTTCCCATTTACGTATTCTCATTGTCCCAACCCTTTAGCCTTTCCTTGTGCCAAAGGAGATTCAAAGCAAAGAAGTTGGAGGACAGAAGAAGAGGAGCCCAGGATTAGGTTCGAGGAGCGGTGGTCGGTCTCAAATTTTGTAAGTTTACTCATTCTAAGTAATAAAGAAAATTCTTTTCTTGTCCCAATTTATGAACTTTTATAGTTTGATTAGTATATGTTTGGATTTCTAACCCGTTAGTATATAAGTAGGATGCATGCATAGTTTTTACTTGTCTTGGATGCAGGTCAGCTTTGGAAGAAGGATTGCAAACAAGTAATCAAGTACAATGGAGGATTGACATCAAACGTCGGGAACGAGGTGGGTTTATCTTTCCATGCATTTACTAAGAAAAGGGTATTTAAATCTAGGGATGAAGGTAGAAAGTAGTTTCTCTTCGGTCATATCTGTATGCAAAGTCTGAACTCTATTTGCTAGTTCATAGGGATATTTTCCCCACAACAAAATTGGCGACCATACTAGGGAGACTCTCTAGGGTTCCTGGAACTTTATTTCATTTTTTGGTAGTTTTAAAGACTAGTTTTTCTTGCCTATTTTTTCTTTTAGTTTCTATAAGGTCTGAGCTAGCAGGGAGTCTGGTTTTCCATACCAGCTTTCCCTGTCTTTTTCTTGACTTTGTTTTTCAAGACCCACAGAGGTACACGCAGCCTGCATAAGGTCTTCATGCGTGTACCCACGCCCTACTCTCTTTCAGCCCGCGTGTGAACGCTAGCTGAAGAAGTAGCAATATTGTGTAGAGTTCAGAGAACTTCAGAGGTAGTCATCCTCTTCCCTATCAGAATCACACATTCTCAGAGGGTTTTCTTGAATTCTGTCTGAGTCTTGTTTGCTAGCAGTCTTATCTCAGATTGTTTTTGCCTTATCATTTTTCCTTACATTATTTGTTTTTCTGTTAAAAAGAGTGTTCAAGCCTTCAAGGGATCCTACTTATCAATATCAGTGGTCTCTTCTTGGTTTTGGGTTCTCTGTTTTCTTTTTTCTCAGAGTTTAGATATACACGCAGCCTGTACAAGGTCATCCCGCATGTACATGCCCTCTGTCTCTATCCAACGCACATTCACACACGTGTTGTTTGATTAACAGTCACGTGCTTGTACAGGATACTTTTTGTTGAGGGTAAGGCAGTCATCCTTTCTCTCGATAAGAATTATTCCTCTCAGGTGTTTGAATCTCTGTTTGAGAAGTCAGTAGCTTAGGATTAATCTTACCCTTAGCCTACTTTTTCTCAGTTTAAAAAGTTGTCATAAAAATAAAATAATTTTTAAAGTTTTTAGACAAGTGTGAGAGTCATTGTTTAAAAAAAAAAATTGCTAGTATGTGATTTTTGACCTAATTCTTTGCGATATGCTATTAGGCCATAATTGTTTTTCTTGGTTTTTGCTTGTCAGTATTTTTCCTTTCTTACTTTACTAGCATTTAAATAAAAAAGAAATCTCTTTTCATTTTCTTGTTTGGTTGAAAAGTGTGTTTCTGCATTATTATCCAGGGAAAAGTTGTTTATTTCATAAGTTTTTGAGTTCACTTAGATCATAAGTAGCTCGTAGTCAAGTGAAATTCCATTGAGTTTGTTGTCCAAAATCTTAGAAAAATTAAAAATATTTCTTTTGAAAAGTTGTTGAAATTTTGCATTCAGTAAAAGTTTTGTTTCCATCTTTTTTATTCATTTTTTTCTTTTGTCTTTTACACATCATCAGTTTCACCTTCATACCCCTTGACGTAAGACAAATCCATAAAATTAATGCTAAATTTAAAATCTACTAGAATTTTATGTTTGTAGGGTTCACCAACTAGTTCAGGACTAGGGCCTTGGATTAGGTTGGAGAGGAAACTCTTCAAGGCCATTTAAAATCAAACATTGGAGTCTGAGATAGGGAGTGTCTAAGTCCAGTGTCTTGAAAGTTATCTAGGACCCCCCTCTAACACAGGGGATAAACATGAGGTTGCGTGTGGAAAGGTAGCGGAGATAACCCATCCAAAGCTGGACCAATCGTAGTGGAGAACACATATATAGGGCTTGTTTTGGGATTCCGTCGTTTGCATTTTCCACGGGGCTTCGTGGGTCTCGAATCTGTTCGAGGTCCTCAGTTATCTTTCGGACCATTTTCTCTCGATACCCTTGATGGGTTTCAGGCTCGATACCCTGCTCATTGTGGTCTACCCGACTTTCGACTGTACCTGCCTGGTGACTGTTTGCGTGCTAGCAACCTAGTTGCCAATCTTTTTTAGGGACATACACAAGTGACTGCAAGGGTATACCGTGGTACCTAGGATAGATATCGGGCCATGCTTTGCAGATTATACCCAGAGGGGGATTCCATGTTCGAGTTTCACTTGCACCAGTAAGTTGCTCTAGTGTTGGTTGTTGTAAGTGTTCTTCCAATTAATTTAGTGTTTGCCTGTCTTATCTTCTAGGAACTTTTTTGTGTGTGTGTTACTTTTGAACGTTTAGACTACCTTAGAGTGTCTTGGATATTCTCACATAGTGGAGGATCCTGAGCTCTGTCGGTCACGAAGTCTTCTTGGCTTGCCACCGGTTACACTGGAGCCACCCCCGCCACCATTAAGGCAAAAGCTAGACCAAAAAGGGTCTTTTGAAGCGACCGGATTACAAACCATTGTGCTCGACCAACCCTTGGAGGAATCGACCATTTTGGACCTTGAAGCAACTGCTCCTAGCCTGGTTGAAACCCCAACCACTAATTTCTTGGCACCTTTCATTGTACCAATTCAATTTTACGAGAGCTAGACAGTGTTGCACATAGAAATGGAAACAAATGTTGTTACTCCTTCTGGGAATTCTTCAATTCCCACTACGGTTGTCACCACAGGAGAGCTTTCACCTCCTAACCCACCATCGTCGGTCTGAGCCACCATGGTCTCGACCGCAACTACTTCACACAGTGGTCCGATCCCGTCTTTGGCAGTGGCCACAACCCCTTTCACACCTAATGCGATAGGCCCTCCGTTCTCATACGGGATGCCTAGTTCGGGTACAAGTTCTATACTTTCCTACTCCACTTTACAGACTTTGGGTCTGGGGGCAGGGATCTCTAGCGCTCCTCTGCAAGGTCACATGGGGGGCACTCCTGCTCCTTTTAACACTTTCCCTTACAGAGGAGGTCATATCCCTCCTTCGTCCCCTTCACTCGGTGGCTCGCATCAGCAATCCGTCAGGAAACCTACACACAATAGTTTATTTGGAGCGAGGAGTCAAGGACCACCTTCGCATAGTATGCCGGTAGGTTCAACACCATTTTCTTTGAATGAAACGTTTGGTAACAACACCTTCTCGTCAATCGCTTTCCCAATTGGGGGCAACCTCATTTTTGGACAATCTACTCCTATGCAGGTTACTATTCCTTCACAGGGGGCAAACCTAGTAGGAACTTGGAATTCAGGGCAGGGATCTATTCCCTCATCTGAAATGTTGATCTGGGGTAATTCTTTCCACAATCAATGGAACCCCGGACAAACTTCTATGCCTATCCCCACGGGACCAGCATGGGGTAATCCTTCCCAAAGTCCTTCAAATATAATGCAAGCCCAACAATCTATGTCCTATTTGGGAAATCAGTCGATGATGTCTCCACATATGAAAAATTCTTATGTTGGCCAGGGCCATGGTTTCTACCAGAATCTGGGCCAGCAGCTAAACTTTTTCTGGCAACCTAGTGCCAGTCAAACTCCAGGCCCCTTTTTCCCAGGTTATCACCAACAACCCAAACTACCTTTCCTGGCGACTTTACACTTGCCAGATTTGACAAGGTTGTTGAATGACCCTATTTTTCACGATCCGTGTTGGCCTCCTATGCCGAAAAAGTTTCCTTCAGACATTCCAAAGTTTGAAGCCAAGCCTAACGAAGATCTAGGAGATCATGTGACTACCTTCCATATTTGGTGCTCATCTAAATCATTGAAAGATGACTCTGTACAGTTGTGATTGTTTCAACATACTCTCATTGGGAGTGCCGCGAAATGGTACATTGAGCTCAATCACTCAAGATACTCTTCTTTTGGTGAACTGACGATGGCTTTCCTCAACCATTTCCAGTTACTTGTGAGATACGACGTTGGCACGGAGTTGCTCACCAATTCCGAACAGACAATAGTGGACCATATCTCTGATCACATGTGAGAATGGAGATGCCGGAAGAGTTTAATCAAGGTACCAGTCCCACCAGCATTTCTTCTTGAATGGTTCCTTAAGTCTTTGGTCCTGCAGTTATCCAAAGACGTTGCGACGTCAGGAGTTTTCTCTGAAGAAGATGCCATCATGAGGGCTCAATAGTTTGAGCTCATCTATTCTCAGTCCAGTTTATTATACAACATCTTGCCAGATGCACCACGTTCAATACTGGATAAAACTAGACAGAGAGTTGGACCACATGCCGATGGTATTGTCGGTTCAACACAAACAAAACCTGTTGAGCAATTGACAAAGTAGTTGTAGCAATTATCTATACAACACACAGCGGCCAGCCAAACTACTACTTTGGCTGCTCCCCCTAACAAAATGTCGGAGGTACACACAGTGTAGTCGACTAACCCAAAGGCCACCCAGCAGCCTGAAGGGAAGAAAAAACAACAAAAGAAGGGTAAGGGGGATAAAAAACCCACCGATAATGCTGGTGGGGACAACACTAAAAAACGGAAGGTGAGGTATCCATGCAACTTGTGCACGGAAGACCACCCGACCCATCTATGTCCTCGACTTGCAGAGGCCCAAAAATTTGTCACGTAGCAACAATAGACAGTGTTGACTAATCCATTTCAACATGGGCAAAATCTAACTCAAGGCTTTGCAAGCACGGAAGGGGGCAGCCAAGAAACCTTCCCGCCTCCGAACAACCCCGCATCCGTGAATGTATATATGGTTAGGGGTGATTCTTTTATATTGACTAGAGCACACGACTATAGTAAACCAAGCGCTTCTAAGAAGGGTAAAGAAGTTGACCTCCCATCTCTTCCTCTACAGATTGAGAAGACATTGGGAGAAACAATGACACGCATTCCAAAAGGTGCATTTAAAAAAGATTCTCATAACCCAAACACAAGGGACGCCCAGAACTACTCTGTGGTGGAGGATTTATCACAAACCCCTTGTGTGATGTCTACTTTGGAGGTCCTCCAAAGTTGCCCTTCTCAAAGGAAAGCCTTGTT
>ML781770.1:101403-200946 GCA_009831015.1 Picea engelmannii
CTCATAACCCAAACACAAGGGACGCCCAGAACTACTCTGTGGTGGAGGATTTATCACAAACCCCTTGTGTGATGTCTACTTTGGAGGTCCTCCAAAGTTGCCCTTCTCAAAGGAAAGCCTTGTTAACCACTTTTGGCTCTACTGAGACTTGTAATCCGGGTACCATCATGTTAGATGCAACCGACTTAAAACCTCATATGCCTTACCACGTAGCGTTTCAGATAGTAGTGGCTTATCACATGAAAACTTTTACTTGGAATATCTTTCGCACGGTGGTCAATGAGGGCACCCCGACATGCGTTATGTTGTTTGCATGTTGGAAGGCTATTGGCCAGCCCGTTTTGTCTCCATCACCTACTCTCCTCACTGCTTTCGACGGTCGTTCGTTCCAACCACATGGCATCGTTCCTTCTTTCCCCATGCAGTTAGGAGGGAAGACCGTGTGTGTTGAAGCAGAGGTAGTTGATGCTCCCTTCGACTATAAACTATTGTTAGGAAGGATTTGGACTTATGATATGCAATCTATGGTTGCTACAGTTTTCTGGGTCTTGTTGTTTCCACACAAGGGCTGGATAGTGACCATCGATCAATTGTCTTTCTCCAGACTTGACTCTACTTTTGGGGCATCCACGATCCCGATGATTGATAATCCTCAACCAGGTGTCATTAATGTAGGAGTTGGTTTGTGCCCATCCTTGATGGGTACCTTCAATTACCCGCCCCCTCACGATGACATCAAATTTATATCCAATCACCATAAGGTTGAGATTTTTCAAGTTTCGTCGTTCTACACGACGTACTTCGAGGATCCATGGATACTTCCTTCCCCATCGGCCACGATGGATGATATAGGGCACCCAAGCATGGTCATTCCCTTTTCTGCCACTGAAGTAGCGTACTCTTTAGTCCAGCAAGCTTTAGCTAATCCTGATCTGACTCCTGCACAGGAGCTAGATCCACTTCTAAAGCCTATTTGGGCTCAGGGTTCTCTCACTAACACCGATTCATTAGACTTAGTCTTACCTTCTGACGAAGCAATAATCAAAGAAATGACTAGTCCAGAGAAACCTTTGGAAGATATTCATCACAAATCATATTTTCTCCCAGAGTTAGACCGAATCGAAGCAGGAGAATTCACCGTGACCATGACGGGAGATCAGTTGTGTCCTATTAATCTCTTAACTACACATGAAATTTATGTTGAGGGAAATGTGAAACTATCGCTGAAACTATAACAATCAACACCTCCCGAAACCCTGGCATCATGGAGAACATCTTCGTCGGAGCGGATTGCTCCCCCGAAGAGATTCAAATCTACACGGATCTTTTCAAAGAATTCTATGATGTTTTTGCCTAGTCTTATGAGGAAATGCCAGGTATCAATCCAAAAATAGTTGAACATGAAATCACAATGTATCTTGATGCCAAGCCTATTTGACAGAAGCTTCATCCAGTTAATCCTAAGAAAGTAGCAGCCATCAAGATTGAGGTAGAGAAATTGCTAAAGGCAGGTTTTATCTATCCTATCCATTTGACTCAATGGGTGTCAAATCCTATGTTGGTCAATAAAAAATAAGGCACGATTCATGTATGTACCGACTTCCTTGATTTGAACAAGGCATGTCCCAAATATAATTTTCCAACACCATTCATTGACCAGATCATTGATGAATGTGTTGGTTGCGAAGCCTTTTCTTTTATGGATGATTTTTCGGGATATAATCAAATTCAAATCAAACTTGAAGACCAACACAAAACAACATTCATTTGTCCTTGGGGTACATTCGTATATCGTAAGATGCCTTTTGGTCTTAAAAATGTTGAAGCCACATTCCAGCGGGCCATGTCTTTTTCTTTTCATGATCTCAAGCATATAGTTGAGGCCTATCTGGATGATTTAGCATCACGATCTCGCAAGAGAATGGATCATCCCACACACCTTAGACTTATCTTCAAATGTTGTCGCTACTTTCGGATTTGCTTGAATCCAAACAAGTGCATCTTCTGCATAACATCAGGATGTTTGTTAGGTTTCATCATATCAACAACAGGGATCATGGTCGATCCTCTCAAGGTGGAGGCAATAATCCAGTTNGTACAATCCTTCAACTTCAGAGTCTACAAGGCAAGGCAAACTTTTTACAACACTTCATCGCCAACTATGCCGAAATCACCAAGGGATTTATGTGCTTACTGAAGAAAGACATTCCTTTTTACTGGAACGATGCCACTCAATGCTCTTTTGACACATTAAAACACGCCCTCACAACTGCCCCTCTGCTCTAGCCACCTAACTATAACAAATATTTCTTATTATATCTTGCTACAGCAGAGTCAACCATTGGCATGGTTTTAATTCAGGAAGATGATTTGTTCTCAGAATACATGATCTATTACCTGAGCCAAGGCCTCGTAGGACCGGAACTCAATTATTTTCATATCGAAAAACTTGTGTTGGAAACAGTTCATGCGGTTCAACGGTTCTGTCATTATGTTATGTTTCGCAAGACAACCATCGTTGTTGTCGTGAATCCATCCCAGTACATGTTGACACGACGAGTAATAGGAAGAAAAATCAGTAGATGGATAGTCATGCTCCAGGAGTTTGACTTAAACTTCGTTTCAGCAAAGTCTAAAAATTCATTGGTCTTCGTAGAGCTTATCTCAGAACTTTTGGTTGAGTCAGGTGACGTTGTACCTGAAGAATTGCCTATCCGTGGAGATATGTTTTTTATCACATCTTCAGATCCCTGGTACGGAGATATACTTATCTATCTCCAGACTTTGAATTGCCCCACTTCTTCTTCTCGTGATGAGCGTCGATGTATATGCCATCAGGCTAAGAATTATCTCATACTCGATGATACGTTGTGTTGGAGAGGTGTAGACTACATCTTACGTCGATGTCTCACACATGAGGAGGTAGTTATCGTGCTTAACGATTTCCATACCGAAGCTTGTGGCGGTCATTTTGTTTGGGTTGGAAAGATTCTATGAGAAAGTTACTTATGGCTGACACTTATCAAATATTGTATAGAATCGGTCAAGAAGTGCCATCCGTGCCAAATCTTCTCTCGAAAGATGAGGGCACATCCCACTCCCATGTTTCCTGTCATCACAGTTGGTCCCTTCACCAAGTGGGGGATTGATTACACTACTTGCAACCCCCCTTCAACAAGGGGGCACCGCTATATCATCATAGCTATAGATTACTTCACTAAGTGGGTCGAAGCTATGCCAACATTTAAAGATGATGGAGAGACTGCAACTGTCTTTTTATTCAACCAGATCATAGCAAGGTTCGGCATCCCAAGAGAGATTGTTACTGACCATGGCAGTCACTTTCAGAACCAAATGATGACCGAATTAACATCAAACCTTGGGTTACGGCAAGAGCATTCATCACCCTACTACCTCCAAGCCAATGGGCAGGTGGAAGCTGTAAACAAAACTCTTAAGACTATTCTACAACAAACTATCAACTCAGCCAAGTCAAATTGGCATTTGATGTTATACTCGGCATTATGGGCTTACCAAACATCTATTAAGACTGCAATCAGTTTCTCACCTTTTCAACTCATTTACGGGCTGGAGGCAATCTTGCCCATCGAATGTCATATCCCATCTCTAAAATTGGCAGTACAATTATTTCTAGACACTTCTCCACTTGAAGAACGGTTAGTATACCTTGAGCTACTCAATGAGCAGTGTCGTGATGCGGCCCTGGCCAATGAGGCTCACAAACATAAGGTCAAGTGTCAGTATGATAGGTCTGTTCATCCTCAGATTTTCTCTGAAGGCGACCTTGTCCTGGTCTATGACCAAGATAAGGACCCCCTGGGGGCAGGAATATTCAAACCCATGTGGTTCGAACCTTTCTTCATAAAAGAGGTATTAAAAAAGGGCTCTTATCGTCTGGTTGATTTTGAAGGGAATGCTTTGGCGGAGCCTAGAAATGGGCTCTACCTCAATAAGTATTACTCATAGGCAGGTCACTGTGGGTAACTTTTTGTAACATATGTATAGTCTTTGTACTATTACTTTTTAGTTTCTTTCAAATGTTATGGATGTGTCATTGATGTTATCTTTCGTCAATATGGCAGATGTCAAGTGATTCTGAGGTGTTCATTGGGTATGCAGACAGTGCTATTCGGCACACTCGGAGGCTTGCCTCCGCAGCTTGGGTAATATTTATACCTCAGGGCCAGTTGTTATCTTCAGGAGGTATATGCTTAGGTGACACCACAAATAATGTCGTCGAGTATAGTGCAGTTATTGAGTTGCTTTGTGACACCTTGTCATTGGGTATCTCTCATCCTTGGGTCTATCTCGACGCTCAACTGGTTGTGTCTCAATTAAATAGAGTATACCAGGTTCATGATCCAACCTTACACCGACGATTCCTTAGGGTACGTCTCTTACAATGAAACTTTGATTATATTACATATTTTCATGTTCCTAGGAGATTAAACCAAATTATAGATACTCTAGCTAATCAAATTTTAGATTGGCATCTTGCACACATATTAAAGAACATTGACATAAGCATGTAAATACATTTTTTCACACATAATCCATAAGACACAAAAGATCAAAAAACCATATATAATATCACAAAGTAACCAAAGTACATAGATGGACGCAAGCACCTCAAAAATAGGACCAATAACGAGTCACAGGGCTTATAACCTCAAAAAATATATACAAGTAGTGCTCGTGGCATGTAAAAAGTCTAAATAGGTTCAGGGCCTATGGGCCCTATTGTATTGGTCCACAACATGGGCTAAACGTGTAAACAATCGGACCCATGTCTGAGGTGCCTTCACTACATGAGGCTGCATGGATGGCGACAGGTCTTCAATCTCTGCCATCGGGACTGTGCGAGTGAGTGCAGTAAAGTTCTGTTCAACTCATCTAAGTACCCTCTCAGCCTCCCCGGCTGGGAGGTCTCCTACTACTGCTGGTCCCCCGGTAGCGGCCACTGAGGCTCCTGGCCGAGGACGACGCCTATTCCGTGCATAATCGACAGGTCGCACTAGTCCCACATCTGCATGCAAAAAAAGTATATCCGTCAAATACTCTAGCATATAAAAAAAATGATATATATAACAAAAATGACATAAAAATAACATATACAAAAAAAAAACTACAAAGGTGGAGACTTACCCATCTCCCCTCGCTCCTCACCAGGAGGCACGGGTATCTCAAGATCTCTTGAAAATTCTATCCCTACATATGGGTAATCCTCGATCACAGGGATCTGTCGGGACAACCATGAAAAAAATTCATCATCGAAGGACTCGTTGGTCCTTCCACCACCCTGTCGCGGAAGTAATACTACCCATCTACATACAGCAGGAAAAGAGGCATGATGTCCTCGTACCACTTCCCAAGGACTAAAGCTCGGAACTCTCTCGAAAAATAAGGAACACAAAATAGTCCCGAACCCGAAGTTCCTTTGTGTCCGCTGACAACAATCTGTCAATTGCCTCTTCATACACTCTAGTAGTGTGGTACTCCAGTCAAAAATTTGTGCATTCAAGCACTAGATATCACAATTCATCTGTGCGCGAAACGCCTGATGCAAGGCTGCTGAACCGGTAATCCACCCAATGAGAAATAATATCACTTGCAGCGATAGGTCAATGATCTTACTTATGGGCACCTAGGATCTCAAATGGTTTTTCCTAGCCTCACAGTGCAGGGCTATCAGTTCCGCTATGTTAAGCGGCCCTAATGGAAATGTCCTAAAATTGACTGGTTCCCCTCTCCTTGAGAGGCTAGTCAAAAAGTAGATATCCTCGGTGGTGGGCACCAGTGATTTCCCCTCTAGCATGAAGGCCTCTGCATCAGGGTGCCAATAGTCAACCAAGACATTCAGTAGCCTCGGTTGCACTCGCATAAATGGACACAGAAAGAACTTAAGCAAACCACATTGCATAAAAGCGGCCACGACATTCAAATCTCCTGCAACCAACTCACTAACTTATTCATGCTCCCTTTCCCTCCAGTGGACATACATCCTGCCAACACAACAAAGTTCAGGAGGGTGAGTGAGTGTTTTTTTATTCTTTTTGTCTATGAAGGGAGGTCCACGTGTGTTGTGTAGGTGACAGTCACGTGTACACGCAGGAAGGTTTTACTTTGCCCGGGTCTATAGGTGGCTTGTCCAAAGACAGCCCTCATGGACCTAGGGCCGACCTTTTTAAGGTCAACGCCCACCCAAAAAATGAAATGCAAAGCAAAAATAAAGAATTGAATAGCTAGATAGGGGAGTTTGTACTTACTTGGTCCAGGCGGAAGTTCTTTTCGTCCACTGTAGCTCCCAAAATCACCGTTTTTATCAAAGGGGGTATTTTGGCTCCAGAGTCAATTTCCAAATCATCAATGGTGATAATGATCTGCCAACTTCTATTTATAGACTTTTTGGCCTCTTTTTGTGATTTTTTGGCCTCCCTTATCATTTTCTTTATACCAAAAACCATTTGGAGTGATTCAGGAGTTATACGGGAGGGATTTGATCGGGTATTGGGACATTTTTTTTTGAGTTTTGAGGAAATTTTGACGGTCCATGAATTTTTTTCCAAGAATCAACTTGAGCATATAGGTTAGGTAATTACTACCCCAACTTTTGAGTCTTGTTGTCTTCTTCCTCTGCCATAGGATCAATCCCATCAGGTTGTGACATGGAACCATCATATCTGCATTAGAAGTGTTGCAACTTGGCGGTAGATCTTACCAAAACATGGATGCCCTAGGTAGGTCTTGGTTGCATTATGGTGTCCATGCCATCTCTAAAACACTGTAGGCTTAGGAATCCTTATAGTCTTTCCTGAATATGAGTTTGAGCCTCATTTGCATGATTCTTCTTCGCTCTTGATCTCACCCTCAGGACTCCCAAAAAATAACGAGTCTTCTTTTAAGCCCTTTTTAGACCCTTTAAACATGAAAATATTGTTGAGCGATCTTGTGGCCTTTCACACTCGTTAAACTGAAATTTGAATTCACGTTTGTCCAGCGGTAGTTTACCCCTTTTTCGGTCTAGACGGTCAACTATACAAAGAAAGGTATACTCTATGGAACTTCCGTTCTTTAGAAGAGTACTCTCAGGTATAATTTTATCCCTTTTTCGAGCCTGAGGGACTAAACTTATGAGAAAGGAACCCCCACGGAATCCATAGTTAAGCTCTTTTCAGACTCCCTAAAATTGAAAAGATCGTCGAGTGACCTTATTCCTTGACACTCGTTAAATTGGTCCAGAAGAATATTCCTGACGGAGTCCATAGTTAAGCTTTTTTCAGACTCCTTAAAAATGAAAAAATGGTCGAGTGATCTTGTCTTTATCACACTCGTTAAAATGGTTTTGAATAGATGTCTTGTCGGTGCTATTTTACCCCCTTTTTGAACTGACTAGACTACCTTTGAAAAAGGTACCCCAATGGAGTCTCCTTTTATGTTTTTTCAGACTCTCTAAACATGAAAAACCACCGAGATTACCTTCTCTAGGCTCATTAAACTTACATCGAAGTACGTTACCATTATGTGTTTTATTAACCGCATTTGCATACCTTATACGCCAGCCTTGTAATAGTTTGCTTCTGCATCTTAACACCCTTGGCCCTCAAAGAATTTTTCCCGAGTTTCATTCTACTAAAACATCAGTCTTGTCCTTGTGCCTCGATCTTGTATGTTTGCAACACTCGTTCCTCCTTTGTAATGTAACATTCCTTTATTCTTTTTCCACAATTATTGAAAAGAAAAAAAAAAATCAAATATACCCCAAAAAGAGGAAGGGAAAAGTATTTTCTTTATTGGCAGCATAATGAGTCGCCCTTGGATAAAGCACATCCTTTTGTTTGTTCATCATACTATGGGATGTAGTACGACCTTAGGAATATTTTCTCACTATATAGAGTTGTGTCCTCCATCGTTTAGTTATCCTTCCAAACATATGGAGAGTTTGCGTTGCCTCCTGCTTCGTAGACTTATGATTAATGCCATGTTGTCTGAGTCTCATCATTTGTCATGCTATTATCCAAGGGAAGTTTTTCACCAAGCCTGAGTCAACCCCTCTGCAATATGTCTCTTGTCCTCATGCCCAACCATCCTGAACATCCAATCAAGTCCTTGTTCGAAATCATTGAAGCCTTCAGTCTGATCATCAAGATTATCAAGTCCATGACTGACGAGCCGTCAAAGACCTCTGGGTAGTGCATTCGTACACTCATATTACACTCCTACCCGAGTTTTGAAGATTTTGAAGTTGTTGGTCGATCTCTAAAAATCTCATCTCCAGCCATCAGGCTGAATCAGCTTCTGGAAGATGATTACTCTATATGTATATCTTTCTAATTTCAAGATGTAGCTCCACTGTGTATTGTTCGCGGCTACTCTTTATAGTTATTTGACATGGATCTATAGTGTATTTGATTGGTAGCCATGATTCTATTTTATCCCAAGCATGGGTATGCCCGCCTCGGTGAGACATGTGTTATTTTGTAGACGACGCCTCCTGGTTCCTGATCCTTGGGCTCAATAATTCGGCACATAAGTAAAGATTGGTAATGTATTTCGGCCATCAGATGCTCTTCTGAACTCACACATTAGGGGGCATCTGTTATAACCCTAAATTGCACCACACGTGCTTACCTGGAATCAGGCCATCTCATACCCTTTATTTGCCAAAGCACTGTTGAATAACTCTTTGAAAATCCTCTTTTATAAAGGCCCACGCGCCCTACTTCATTATTGCACATGTGTACACGCTGGATGACCCAAAATAGCTCACATGGACCGAAAAAAGCATGAAAAAGGGAAAGTTGTCGACGGAACACAAAAGATATGGGTGAGTTAATTGAAACTCCCGGCCATGCATGGCTGAGGGTTTGTGCAAATACCTAGCTCCTTCTAGCTTATAAAAGAAGGGGTAAGGGTCCCATTTGGAAGGAGGAAAAATATAGCAAAGAAACTCTACCCATTTACGTATTCCCATTGTCCCAACCCTTTAGTCTTTCCTTGTGCCAAAGGAGATTCAAAGCAAAGCAGTTGGAGGACAGAAGAAGAGGAGCCCAGGATCAGGTTCAAGGAGCGGTGGCCGGTCTCAACTTTTGTAAGTTGGCTCATTCTAAGTAATAAAGAAAATGTTTTTCTCGTCCCAATTCATGAACTTTTATAGTTTGATTAGTATATATGTTTGGATTTCTGACCCGTTAGTATATAAGTAGGATGCATGCATAGTTGTTGCTTGTCTTGGATGCAGGTCAGCTTTGGAAGAAGGATTGCGAACAAGTAATCAAGTACAACGGAGGATCGACATCAAACGTCGGGAACGAAGTAGGTTGATATTTCCATGCATTTACTAAGAAAAGGGGATTTAAATCTAGGGATGCAGGTAGAAAGTAGTTTCTCTTCGGTCATATCTGCATGCAAAGTCTTAACTCTATTTGCTAGTCCGTAGGGAGATTTTCCCCACAACAACTTGCATTGGGACCATAAATCAAACTGTAATCATTGAGTATGCTCTTCTCTCGCACCATAGAGAAATCTTGAGAATCAGAAAGGTGATTAAGGGGATATTTCATCTCCCTTAACAAAATATTTAGGAGAGGAAAAATCCCCCCTAGGGATCCTCTTAGTTTCTTTTCAAACATCTTAAATTTGTAAGGGCCCATACATGCCCACATGTTGCAAAACTAGGATAGTTTTAGAAATTACTTTCTTAGTTTACATCACTAGGAGAGCTTAAAGATCAAAGTAACGGGCCCATACATGCCCACATGCTTGAAATCTAGGATAGTTTTTCAAAGCTTTCTTAGAGTAAACCACATTAGGCAGTTTAAAGAATTGGTAAGGACCCATATGTCCACATGCTAGTTCTTTAGGGATTTTAAAATTCCAAAAGGTTGTACCAATGACATCTAGTAAGCTAGGTAATCAATATTTGTAAGGACTATAGGAAGTCCACATGTTGCAAATTGACACCTAACTTATTAAAAAATTGGCACATTTGTTCACTTTCTCACACATAAAGTCACTCCTCACTCATATAATTTCATATCGAATTGTAGAGGTTGAAGTAGGTTTCCTCCAAAGGGATTCTAAAACGTCCCACTATTTCTTGATGAAATTATCCACACCCGCTTAATTCAAATGAGATTGGTTCACACCCCCAATCTCTCAAACAACCACATCTAAATTTTTTCTAAAAACTCACTAAGTTTTCCTCCACAAGAGGTTCCAAAATAATTTTTTTAGTCTAGGTAGTATCTCGGTGGTAGGCATCTAAATAATCCCCTGTTATCTGGTTCTCACATCTTCAAACATTAGAAGTTGACAAATAGGTAACTTTAAAATCCTCCAAGTCAAGTGTTTCTAACACCATAAGGTAGGGAGATACACGTGAAGGGTCGAAGGCCGAGGTTCGGTTGTTCTGTGCGTCCCCCCTTGAGTCACCCAACTCTTGGAAGGGATCCAACTGTTATAACCCTAATTTTCATTAGACATGCTTACTTGGCATCAAGCCATCTCAGATTCCTTCTTTTCCAAAGCACTGTTGAACAACTCTTCTTAAAAAAACTTTTTATAAAGGCCCACGTGCCCTACTCTATTATTGCACGTGTGTACATGCTAGCTGACCCAAAACAGCCCGCGTGTGCCTACAAAATAATGAAAAAAGGAAAGCTGCAGACGAAACACACAACTTTGGGTGAGTTAACTAAACCTTCTGGCCATACATGGCCGAGGGTTCAACCAAATACCTAGCTTCTTCTAGCATATAAAAGAAGGGTTAGGGGTCCCATTTGGAAGAGGAGAATCATAGTAAAGAAACTATACCCGATTGCGCATTCCCTTTATCCCAACCCTTTATCCATCCTTGTGCAAAGAGAAAGATAGAGCAAAGAAGTTGGAGGATAGTTGAAGAGGAGCCCAGGACCAGGTTCATGGAGCAGCGGCCGACTTCATCATTGTAAGTTGATTTGTTGAAGTTAATAATAAAGAAATATTGTTCTCGTCCCACCATATGAGGTTTTCATGGTTTATTGCATACTTGTTTATTGAATCTCTAACCCATTAATCTATATATCAAATGCATGTGGAGTTTGTCGTTTGTTTTGTGTGAATGCAGGTCAGCCTTGGGAGGAGAGCTGCAATCAAAAAGTGATCAAGTGTGAGGAGGGATCTACATCAAACGCCCGAAATAAGGTATGCTCACTTGATATTCTTAACTATGTATTTTCTTAAGAATAATGGGGATTAGGTCTGGGATGACGGTAGAAAGTAGAAATATTTAGGTCTTTTCTGCATGCATAATTAAACCCTAAGTGTTAGTCCGTAGAGGGATTTCCCACTCACAAAAAAATTGGCGACCATACTGGGAAGATCTCTAGGGTTCTTGGGAATATTTTTTGGGTATTTTTAAGAACTGGTTTCATTTCCTGTTTTTAAAGTTTCTACAAAAGTTTGAGCTAACAAAGATTCTGGTCTTCCATACCAGTTATCTCTATTTCTTTTCTTGACTATGTCTGAGTCTTCAAGAGATTTTGGTTCTCAGTACTAGTAGTCTCTGCCTGGGCTGGCTTTCTTGGATTTTCATTTGTCTCAGAGTTTCAGATATACATGCGGCCTGTATAAGGCCAACATGCGTGTACACGCGCTCTGACTTTACACAGCTCACGTGCACATGCTTGTTGTGGAACTGTCAGCAGTGTGCTTGTGGAGAGAATTTTTTTTAAAGGTGAGGCAGTCATCCTTTCTTTTGACAAGAATTATACCTCTCAGGTTTGGGTCTCTGTCATAGCGGTCAATAACTTAGGTTTGATCATAGCAATAGCCTGCTTTTTTCATTTAGAAGTTTTAATCAAAATTTTTATTTTATAGGGTTTTTAGATAAGTGTGAGAGTCCAATTTTAATTTGCTGATGTGTGATTTTTAAAGTGACTCTTTGTGATCTGCGCTTAGGCAAGAAATTTTTCTTGGTTTTGACTTGTTGATATTTTTCCTTTTTGCTTTGTGAGCATTCAAATAAATAAATAAATATTTTATTTCTTTGTTGGTTAAAAAGTGTTTTTTTGCATTAGTAACTAGGGAAAAGTCTTTTCTTTCATAAGTTCTTGATGGTTTACTTAGATCGTAAGTATCTCGTAGTCGAGTGAAATCCTACTTTGAGTTTGTTGTTCAAATATCTTAGAAAAAAATTTAAGTTTGAAAAGTTGTTTAAGAGTTGAGTGAAGTAAAGGATTTTTTTTCCATCTTTCTGTTTATTTTTGCTTTCGTCTTTCAAACATCTCTGGTTTCACTTTCATAACCTTTGACTTAAGACAAGCCATAAAAATTAATGCTAAAACTAAAATTCATTAGACTTTTTATGTTTGTAGGGTTAACCATCTAGTTTAGGGTTAGGGCCCTGAATTAGGTTGGAGAGGAAACTCTTCAAGGCCATTAAAATAAAAAATTGGATTTTGAGTTAGGGAGTGTCAAAGTCTAGTATCGTGAAAGTTATCCGGGACCCCCCTCTAACATAGGGGATAAAAACGAGGTCGCGTACTAAAAGGTAGTGGAGATAACCCCTCCAAAGCTGGACCAATCGTAGTGGAGAACACATATAGAGGGATTGTCTTTGGATTTCGTCGATTTCATTTTCCACGGAGCTTCGTGGGTCTCGAATTCATTCGAGGTCCTCAGTTGTCTTCCAAGCCACTTGCTTTCGATACCCTTGATAGGTTTCAGGCTAGATACCTTGCTCATTGTGGTCTACCTAACTTTCGACTGTACCCACCTGGTGACTGTTCGCACGCTGGCAACCTAGTTGCCTATATTTTTAGGGACATACACAGGTGACTGCAGGGGTATACCGTGGTACCTAGGACAGACATCGGGCCACGCTTTGTAGAGTATACCCGGAGGTTGCTTCCATTTTCGAGTTGCACTTGCACCGGTAAGTTGCTCTAGTGTTGGTTGTTGTAACTGTTCTTCCAATTAGTTTAGTGTTTGTTTGTCTTATCTTGTAGGGACTTTTTTTTTTTTAGTGTGTGTTGTTTTTGAACGAATAGACAGCCCTAGAGTGTCTTTGATATTCTCACATAGTGGAGTATCAACATCTCTTCTAGTCATGAAGGCTTATGGGCCTATCACCGGTTACACTGGAGCCACCCCCGCCACCACTAAGGTGAAAGCTAGACCAACAAGGGTCTTTTGAAGCAATCGGGTCACAAGAAATTGTGCCTGGCCAACATTCGGAGGAAACGACCGTTTTACACTTTGGAGTGAAAGCTCTTGGTCCACCTGAAACTCCAACCACTTATCTTTCGGCATCCATCATCGTATTGATTCACCCTTACAAGTGCTAGACAGTGTCGCACACAGCAATGGAAACAAATGTTGTCACTCCCTCTGGGAATTCTTCAATTCCCACTACGGTTGTCACCACAGGAGAGTTTCCACCTCCTAACCCACTGTCACTGGTCTGAGCCACCATGGTATTGACTGCCTCTACCTCGCACAGTGGTCTGATTCTGTCTATGGCAGTGGCCACAACCCCTTTCACACCAAGTGTGACAGACCCTCCATTCTCATACGGGATTCCTAGCTCAGGTACAAGTCATGTACTTTCCTACTCCACTTCACAGACTTTAGGTCTGGGGGAAGGGAGCTCTCACGCTCCTCTGCAAGGCCACATGGGGGGCACTTTATCTCCTTTTAACACTTTCCTTTATGAGGGAGGTCATATACCTCCTTCATCCCCTTCGCTTGGTGGCACGCATCAGCAATCCGTCAGGCCACCTGTACACCATAGTTTATTTGGAGCAGGGAGTCAAGGACCGCCTTCGCATAATATGTCAGTAGGTTCGACATCATTTTCTTTGTTCAGTGTGTTTGGTAACACCACCTTCTCGTCAGTTGCTTTCCCGACTGGGGGCAACCCCAGTTTTGGACAACCTATTCCTATGCAGGGTACTATTCCTACACAAGGGGGCAACCCCAAGAACTTCTTCCGCATTTGGGCCTTGGAATTCTTGGCAGGGATCTGTTCCCTCGTCAAGAATGTCGATCTGGGGCAATTCTTTACACAATCAATGGAACCCTAGACAAGGTACTATGCCTATCCCCACGGGATCAGCATGGGGCAACCCTTCCCAAAGTCCTCTGAATGTAATGCACGCCCATCCATCTATGTCCTATTTTGGGAATCAGCCGATGATGTCTCCTCACATGCAGAATCCATACACTGGTCATGGCCATGGTTTTTACTAGAACCCAGGCCAGTAGCCGAACTTTTCCTGGCAACCTGGTGCCAGTAAAACTCCAGGTCCCTTTTTCCCAGGTTATCACCAACAACCCAAACTACCTTTTCTGGCAACCTTGCATTTACCAGACTTGACAAGGTTGTTGAATGACCCTATCTGTCATGATCCGTGTTGGCCCCCTATGCTGACGAAGTTGCCTTCGGACATACCAAAGTTCGAAGCCAAGCCAAATGAAGATCTAGGTGATCGTGTGACTACCTTCCACCTTTGGTGCTCATCTAACTCGTTGAAAGATGACTCCGTACAGTTGTGATTGTTTCAACCTACTCTCATTGGGAGTGTCATGAAATGGTAAATTGAGCTTGATCGCTCAAGATACTCTTCCTTCGGTGAATTGGCAATGGCCTTCCTAAACCATTTCCAATTACCTGTGAGATACAACGCTAGCACAGAATTGTTGTCCAATTTTGCACAGACAAAAGCAGACAATATCTCTGATCACATCCGAGAATGGAGACGTCGAAAGAGTTTAATTAAGGTGCCAGCCCCACCATCATTCCTGCTCGAGTAGTTCCTTAAGTCTTTTGTCCCACAATTATCCAAAGACGTCACAACATCAGGAATGTTTTCTAAAGAAGACACCATCATGAGAGATCAACAGCTTGAACTCATCTATTCTCAGTCTGGTTTATTATACGAGATCTTGCTAGATGTGCCACGCTCAATACTTGATAAAAACAGACAGAGAGTTGGACCACATGCCAATGGTATTGTTGGTTCAACACAAACAAAGCCTACTGAGCAATTGACGAAGCAATTGCAGCAATTGTCTATACAACACACAGTGGCCAACCAAACTACTATTTTCGCTGCTCCCCCTACTAAAACGTCGGATGTAAACATAGTGCAATTGACAAATCCAAAGGCCACCCAACATCTTGAAGGAAAGAAAAAACAACGAAAGAAGGGTAAAGGGGATAAGAAACCCACTGATAATGATGGTGGGGGAAACACTAAGAAATGAAAGGCGAGCTATCTGTGCAACCTGTGTGTGAAAGACCACCCGACCCACCAATGTCCTTGGCTGGCAGAGGCCCAAAATTTTGTGACATAGAAATATCCTGTTGTGTTAACCAATCCATTTCAGCATGGGAAAAACCTAACCCAAGCCTCTACAAGTGTGGAAGGGGGCAGTCAAGGACCCTCTCCGTCTTCGAACAATCCCGCATCCACGAATGTGTATATGATGAAGGGTGATTCTTTTATATCGACTAGAGCACATGACTACAGTAAACCAAGCACTTCTGAGAAGGGAAAATAAGCCACATTCCCATCTCTTCCTCTTCAGATTGAGAATAATTCGGGCAAAACAATGACACGCATCCCAAAAGGTGCGTTCAAAAAATATTCTCACAACCCAAATGCAAGGGCTGCCCAAAACTATTATGTGCTGGAGGATTTGTCTCAAACCCCTTGTACAATGTCCTCTTTGGAGGTCCTCCAAAGTTGCCCTTCCCAGAGGAAAGCTTTGTTAACCACTTTAGGATCTACTGAGACTTGTAATCTGGGTACCATCATGCTAGATACAACCGACTTAAAACCTTATCTGCCTTACCACGTAGCATTTCATATAGTCATGGCTCACCCCACGAAAACTTTTACTTGAAATATTTTCTGCACGGTGGTTGATGAGGGTGCCTCGACATGCGTTATATCATTGGCATGTTGGAAGGCCATTGGCCAGCCCGTTTTGTCTTCGTCGCCTACTCTTCTCACTTCTTTCGATGGTCGTTCGTTCCAACCACATGGTATCATTCCTTCTTTCCCTGTGCAGTTGGGAGGGAAGACCGTGTGCGTCGAGGTAGAAGTAGTTGACACGTCCCTCGACTACAATCTCTTGTTAGGAAGGAGTTGGAATTATTCCATGCAAGCAGTGGTTACTACAGTTTTCTGGCTCTTGTTGTTTCCACACGAGGACCGGATTGTGACCATTGATCAATTGTATTTCTCCAGACCTGACCCTTCATTGGGGGTGTTCGCGGTCCCGATGATTGATAATCCTCAACCAGGCATAGTCAACGTAGGGGTTGGTTTGTGCCCATATTTGATGGGTACCTTCGATTACCCGCCCCCTCAAGGTGATGTCAAGTTCATATCCGACCACCATAAGGTTGAGATTTTTCAATTTTCGTTGTTTCGCATGACTTACATCATTGATCCATGGATAATTCCTTCCCCATTGGCCATGATGGAGGGGACAGGGCACCCGGGCATGTTCATGCCCTTGTCTGCAGCTAAAGTAGCATACTCTTTAGTCCAGCAAGCTTCAGCCAACCCAGATCCAACTCCTGAACAAGAGTTAGATCTGCTTCTAGAGCCTATTTGGGCTCAAGGTTCTCTCGCTGACACTGATTCGTTAGACTTAGTCTTGCCCTCTAACGAAGAAGTAATTGAAGCAATGACTAGTCTGGACAAACCCTGGGATGATCTTCAACACAGATCGTACTTCCTCCCAGATTTAAGAAGAATCGAAGCCAGAGAATTCACCTTGACTATGACTGGAGATAGGTCTTGTCCTATTAATACCTTAGCTACACACGAGGTCTATGTTGAGGGTAATATGGCAACCATCATTGAAACTATACTGATCAATAACTCCAAAACCCCTGGCGTCATGGAGAATGTTTTCGTTGGATCTTAATGCTCCTCTGGAGAGATTCAAATCTACATAGATCTATTTAAAGAGTTCCACGATGTTTTTGCCTGGTCTTACGAGGAAATGCCAGGCATCGATCCAAAAATAGTTGAACATGAAATCACAACTTATCCAGATGCCAAGCCTGTTCGGCAAAATCTTCGCTAGCTAATCCCAGGAAAGCATTAGCCATTAAGGTTGAAGTTGAGAAACTGTTAAAAGCCGGTTTTATATATCCTATCCATTTGACCCAATGGGTGTCAAATCCTGTGCCGGTCAATAAAAAACAAGGCACCATTTGTGTATGTACAGACTTCCATGATTTGAACAAGGCTTGTCCAAAAGATAATTTTCCCACACCATTCATCGACCAGATAATTGATGAATGTGCAGGTTGCGAGGCCTTCTCTTTCATGGATGGTTTTTCGGGCTATAATCAAATACAAATCAAACCGGAAGACCAGCACAAAACAGCATTCATCTGTCCATGGGGTACATTCGCATATCGTAAGATGCCTTTTGGTCTCAAAAATGTTGGAGCGACCTTTCAGCGGGCCATGTCTTTCGCTTTCCATGACCTCAAGCATATAGTCAAGGCCTATTTAGATAATTTAGCATCTCAATATCATAAGAGAACGGTTCATCCCACACACTTCCAACTTATCTTCGAGCGTTGTCGCTACTTCCAGATTCGCTTGAATCCAAACAAGTGCAGCTTTTGCATAACATCAAGACATTTGTTAGGTTTCATAGTATCAACAACAGGGATCATGGTCAATCCTCTGAAGGTTGAGGCAATAATTCAGTTGCCTCCCCCACGCACAATCCTTCAACTTCAGAGTCTACAGGGCAAAGAGAATTTTTTAATACGTTTCATCGCCAACTATGCCAAGATCACAAAGGGATTTATGCGCTTACTGAAGAAATACATTCCTTTTCATTGGGACGATGCCTCCCAATGCTCTTTCGACATGTTGAAACATGCCCTCACAAATGCCCCTCTGCTTCGCCCACCTAACTATAACAAAGTTTTTTTATTATACCTGGCTACAGTAGAGTCAACCATCGCCATGGTCTTAGTTTAGGAGGATGACTTGTTCTCAGAATATGTGATTTATTACCTGAGCCGCGGCCTCGTAGGACCAGAACTCAATTATTCTCATATTGAAAAAATTGCGTTGGCAACAATTCATGTTGTCCAACGGTTCCGTCATTATGTTTTGTTTCGCAAGACCACCATCATTGTTGTCGTGAATCCATTCCAGTACATGTTTACACGATGAGTAATAGGCGAAAAGACCAGTAGATGGATAGTCGTCCTCCAGGAATTTGACTTAGATTTCATTTCAGCGAAATCCAAAAAGTCATTGGTCTTCGCAGAACTTATTTCAAAACTTCCGGTTGAGTCAGGTGATGTTGTTCCCAAAGAGTCACCTATCAGAGGAGATATGTTTTTTATCACATCTTCGGATCCCTGGTATGGAGATATACTTATCTATCTCTAGACTTTGAAGTGCCCCACCTCTGCTTCTTAAGATGATCATCGACGTATACGCCATCTGATGAAGAATTATCTCATACTCGATGATATGTTGTATCAGAGAGGTGTAGAATGCATCCTGCGTTGATGTCTCACTCACGAAGAATAAGTTATCGTGCTTAACGATTTCCATACCGGAGCGTGTGGAGGTCATTTGTCTGGTTTGGAAACAGCCCAAAATATTCTACGAGCAGGTTACTTCTGGCCGACACTAATAAAATATTGTATTGAATCGGTCAAGAAGTGCCACCTGTGCCAGATCTTCTCTTGAAATATGAGGGCACGTCTTGCTCCCATGTTTCATGTCATCAAAGTTGGTCCCCTCACCAATTGGGGGATTGATTACACTACATGCAACCCTCCTTTAGCAAGGGGGCACCGTTATATCATCGTATTCATAGAATACTTCATGAAGTGGGTCGAAGCTATGCCAACATTTAAAGATGATGGAGAGACTGTAGCTCTCTTTTTATTCAACCAGATAATAGCAAGGTTCGGCGTCCCAAGGGAGATTGTCACTGACCATGGCAGTCACTTTCAGAGCCAGATGATGACCGAGTTAACATCAAATCTTGGGTTATGACAAGAACATGCATCACCCTACTACCCCCAAGCAAATGGTCAGGTGGAAGCTGTGAATAAATCTCTTAAGACCATCCTACAACGAATTATCAACTCAACCAAGTCAAATTGGCATTTGATGTTATACTCGGCATTATGGGCTTACCGAACGTCTGTTAAGACTGCAACCAGTTTCTCACATATTCAACTCATTTACAGGCTAGAAGAAGTCTTTCCTATCGAATGTCAGATCCTGTCCCTAAAGTTGGCAGTACAATTATTGCCAGACACTTCTCCACTTGAAGAATGGTTATTATACCTTGAGCGGCTAAATGAGAAGCGTTGTGATGCGGCCCTAGCCAACGAGGCTCAAAAACATAAAGTCAAGTGTCATTATGATAGGTCCGTTCATCCTCATATTTTAACTGAAGGAAACCTTGTCCTAGTCTATGACCAAGATAAGGACCCCCTGGGGGCAGGAAAATTCAAACCCATGTGGTTTGGAGCTTTCATCATAAAAGAGGTTCTAAAAAATGGCGCTTATCTTCTGATTGACTTTGAAGGGAATTCTTTGGTAGAGCCTAGAAATTGACTCTACCTCAAGAAGTATTACTCGTAGGCAGGTCACCATGGGTAACTTTTTGTAACATATGTATAGTCTTTGTACTATTACTTTCTAGTTTCTTTTAGTGTTATGGATGTGTCGTTTTTTATGATTATCTTTCGTCACTGTGGCATATGTCAAGTGAATCCAAGGTGTTCATTGGGTACGTAGATGGTGCTAGCTGACACACTCAGAGGCTTGCCTCTACAACTTGGGTAATTTTTTCACCTCGAGGCCAGTTATTATCTTCTAGAGGTATATGCTTAGGTGACACCAAAAATAATGTC
Source organism: Picea engelmannii (assembly GCA_009831015.1). Lineage (NCBI taxonomy): Eukaryota > Viridiplantae > Streptophyta > Pinopsida > Pinales > Pinaceae > Picea > Picea engelmannii. Next base: position 121,334 of record ML781770.1, read on the forward strand.
GCCGAGTATAGTGTAGTTATTGAGTTGCTTTGTGATGCCTTGTCATTTGGTATCTCTCATCTCTGGGTCTATCTCGATGCTCAGTTGGTTGTGTCTCAATTAAATAGAGTCTACCATGTTCACGATCCGACTTTACACCGACGATTCCTTAGGGTGTGTCTCTTAGAATGAAGCTTTGATTATATTACATATTTTCATGTTCCTAGGAGATTAAACCAAATTACAGATACTCTAGCTAATCAAATTTTAGATTGGCATCTTGCACACATATGAAAGGACATACACATAAACATGTAAATACATTTTTAAAGGCAAAAATGATCCATAAGACACAAAAAGACATAAAAATCCATATATAATACCATAGTCACTAGAGTACATAGGTGGATGCAAACGCTTCAAAAATATGACCAATAACGATTCATGGGGATTATGCCCTCAAAACATATATACAAGTAGTGCTCTCAGCACGTAAAAAGTCTAACTAAGGTCAGGGCATATGGGCCATGCTGTACTGATAAACAGTGTTTGCCAAATGCCGAAACAATCGGACCCACGTCCGTGGTACCCCCACTACATGAGGCTACATAGATGGTGGTAGATCCTCAATATTTGCCATAGGGACTGTGCGAGTGAGCGCAGTAAAGTTTCACTCGACTCGTCTCAACACCCTCTCAGCCTCCCCAGCTGGAAGCTCTCCTGCTGTTGTTGGTCCCCTTGCGGTGGCAGGTGCGGCCCTTGGCCGAGGATGACGCTAGTTCCTCACATAGTCCATAGGGTGCAATGGTCCCACATCTGCACACAACAAACACATATCCATCAAATACTCTGGTATAAAAAAAATGATATATAACAAAAACAACATAAAAATTACATATGTTTCACAAAAAAAAAACAACAAAACAATGATGTAAACTTACCCATCTCTCCTTGCTCCTCACCAGGAGGTACTGATATCTCAGGATCTCTGGAGAAATCAATCTCAATGTAAGGGTAATCCCCTATGACTGGGATCTGTCGCAACAACCAAGCAAAGAAATCATCGTCGAAGGACTCATTGGTCCTTCCACCACCCTGTCGTGGCAGTAACACTGCCCATATACAAACTGCAGGAAGAGAGGCCTGATGTCCTGGTACCACTACTTGAGGACTGAATCTCGAAATTATTTCAAAGAAGAAAGAGCATAGAATGGTCCCAAACCCGAAGTTCCTCTATGTCCATGACCGACAATCTGTCAACTGCCTCTTCATACAATCTAACAATGTTGTGCTCCAGTCAAATATTTGTGCATTTAATCACTGGACTACATAGTTCATCTGTGCATGGGACGCCTAATGTAGAGCCGCAGAACCAGTAATTTTCCCAATAAGCAACACAATCGCCTGCAGCGATAAGTTAGTAATCTTGTTTATGGGCACCTGTGATCTCGAGTGGTCTGTACCAGTCTCACAGTAAAATCCTATCAATTCTGCTATGTTATGTGGCCCCGAAGGAAATGTCTGGAAGTTGACTGGTTCCCCTCTCCTGGAGAGGCCAGTCAAAAAATATATATCCTCTATCGTGGCCACCAGTGACTGCCCCTCTAACATAAAGGCCTCTACATATGGATGCCAATAATCAACCAAGGCATTCAGTAGCCTAGGTTGAACCACATAAAAGGACATAAGAAGAACTTGAGCAACCCACATTGCATCAAGGCAGCCACAGCATTGGGGACTTCCCCGACCAACTCACTAACCTCTTCATGCTCTCTTTCTCTCCAGTGAACATACATCCTGCAAAACACCAAGGTTCAAGAGGGTTAACCCTTGTTTTTTAAACTTTTTTCATTCAATAAGGGGGTCCACGTGGGCTGTAATGTTGACAATCGCATGTACACGCGTGCAGTTTTTACTCTACCCGAATGTACATGTGGCCTGTCCTAAGACAGCTTGCATGGACCTAGAGCCGACCTTTTGAAGGTCGACACCCCCCAAAAATATGGAACCCAAAGAAAAAATAAAGATGTAAATTGCAAGATAAGAGAGTTTGTACTTGCTTGGTCCAGACAGATGGTCGTTTCATCCACTGTAGCTCCCGGAATCACCACTTTTATCAAAGGGGGTTTTTTGGCTCTAGAGTCAATTTCCAAATCAACAATGGTGATAATGAGCTGTCAACTTCTATTTATAGACTTTTTGGCCTCTTTTTGTCACTTTTTTGGCCCCCCTTATCATTTTCTTTAAAACGAAAACCATTTAGAGTGATTCAGGAGTTTCATTAGAAGTGTATGATCAGGTATCGGGATAATTTTTTGTAGTTTTGGGTAACTTTTGAGGGTCTGTGGAAAAATATCAGATGATCAACTTGAGCATATAGGTTAGGTTTCTACCCTGAATTTTGTATCTCGTTGTCTTTATTCATTTTCCATAGGATCGATCCCATCAGGTTGCGACACAAAACCATCATTGTTGCTTTAGAAGTGCCATGAGTTGGTGGTAGAGCTTACCGAAACATGGATGCCCTAGGTAGCTCCTGGTTCGAGAAGTTTTTACCAAGCCTGAGTCGGCCCCTCTGCAGTTTGTCTCTTGCCCTCATACCCAGCCATCCTAAATGTCCAATCAAGTATTTACTCGAAATCAATGAAGCCCTTAGTCTGATCGTCAAGATTCTCTAGTCCATGACCGATGAGTCGTCGAAGACCTCTGGGTAGTGAAGTCGTACACTCATATTACACTCCTACCTGAGTTTTGAAGATTTTGAAGTTGTTTCTCGAGATCTGAAGACCTCATCTCCAACCATCAGGCCTTATCTGCTTCTAAGAATATGGATACTCTACATGTATATATTTTTTATTTCAAGATGTAGCTCTGTTGTGTATTGTTTGCGGCTACACTTTATATAGTTATATGACATGGATCTACAGTGTATTTGATTGGTAGCCATAATTTTATTTTATCCTGAGCATGGGTATGCCTGCCTCAGTGAGATAATTGTTATTTTTGCAGATGGCACCTCCCGATTTCTGGTCCCTGGGCTCACTTGTTCGGCACATCAGTAAATATTGTTAATGTATTTCGACCATCATATGCTCTTATGAACTCACACATTAGGGGGCATCTGTTATAACCCTAATTTTCACTAGACATGCTTACCTGGCATTAGGCCATCTCATATTCCTTCTTTTCCAAAGCACTGTTGAACAACTCTTCTTAAAAACACTTTTTATAAAGGCCCACGTGCTCTGCTCTATTACTGCACGTGTGTACACGCTAGATGACCCAAAACAACCCATGTGTACCTACAAAAGCACGAAAAAAGGAAAGTTGTTGATGGAACACACAGCTTTGGGTGAGTTAACTAAACCTTCTGGCCATGCATGGCCGAGGGTTCGACCAAATACCTAGCTTCTTCTAGCCTATAAAATAAGGGTTAGGGGTCCCATTTGGAAGAGGAGAATCATAGTAAAGAAACTATACCTGATTGTGCATTCCCTTTGTCCCAACCCTTTAGCCATCCTTGTGCAAAGAGAAAGATAGAGAAAAGAAGTTGGAGGAAAGTTGAAGAGGAGACCAGGACCAGGTTCATGGAGTAGCGGCTGACTTCATCATTGTAAGTTGATTTGTTGAAGTTAATAATAAAGAAATACTTTTCCCATCCCACCATATGAGGTTTTCATGGTTTATTGCATACTTATTTATTGAATCTCTAACCCATTAATCTATATATCAAATGCGTGTGGATTTTGTTGTTTGTTTTGTGTGAATGTAGGTCAGCCTTGGGAGGAGAGTTGCAATCAAAAAGCGATCAAGCGTGAGGAGGGATCTACATCAAACGCCTAAAATAAGGTATGCGCATTTGATATTTTAACTATGTATTTGCTTAAGAATAATGGGGATTAGGTTTGGGACGACGGTAGAAAGTAGAAATCTTTAGGTCTTTTCTGCATGCATAATTAAACCCTAAGTGCTAATCCGTAGAGGGATTTCCCACTCACAACACCAACCCGTGACCCATTTTTGAGGCCGAAAATATAAATGTCGCACTTTGACCGAGGTACCTAGTGGACAATTTTAGGACATCTACCCAAGTGGAAATTGTGGGTTGCAATTGCTCCTTGATCATATTTTGTGCGGCTATTGGAAATATCGCCAGCTCTTTCAGGATATGCACCCTCTACCCCTCATTATAACTGATTGTTTCATCCTCCACTAGTTCCTCTTCTGGTGGCTTCAGACCCCACTGTTGAGTGTTATTGGAAGGTCCAGTGCTATTTGAGAGGAAGGACGTTACGTCTTTTTAGGACATGAACATTTTATTTCTTTGTTCTCCCATGTGGAAAAAATCCACCTACCCACATGTATGCTTATTTTTTATTTATGTATGATGCTCATTTGATTGCATGTGATTGTGAGATATATTGTGAAGGTCCAAATTATACAAGTCTCTTATTCATTTATTTCTCTCATCACCATTTGCACACATTCACTTTGCTAGTCAGACATCATAGGGGACCCATAGAATCCTTGTCATTCCAGACGTTTGCAAAATATCCCTCCTATCCTAGGAGGAGTTCTGTTGATGGGCGAAATTGTCCGTCCGTCAATTGAGAGAGTGGAACCGGTCCGGGGTTGTCCAATAACCCAAGCCATTTGGAATGAACCACCCTGACGGGTTTAACGGCTCCGTTGGCCGCTCTAAGGTCCTAAGAAAACCAAAGAGAAAACTAATCTAAACTAACTAATCTAACTAAAACAAACAAAACTAACTAAAACTAACTAAATAAAAGAAACTAAACTAACTAAAAGAAACTAAACTTACTAAAACTAATAAAACAACTTAATTAAAAACTAACTAATACACTAATCTAATTAAAACAAACTAATAAATAACTAAAACTAAATATAAGAAACTAAGTTAACTATTATATACAATCTACTAATTACTATTAACTCTATTAATTAAATATCTAATTACTAATTAGATCACAACTTATTCGCAAATATACAATATTCACAACTGGCAGATTTAAATAAAACCTGTAAAACTCATGTGCTTTCTGCCCTAAGACAGCAAGATATGTTTTTTGATTTTTATATTTTATGAAAAAGAAATAAAACTTACTGAAATTAAACGATCTAATATATTTACTGAAATTAAACAATCTGATATAAATCTGATTAAACTTATATCTAAACTAAACTACTAATAAGAACAGTAAACAAAGAAGTGACTAACTGACCTGGAAACGCTCCTAATTTGTCCTGTGTGTGATGACTTTGAAGCTGTTCGGAGGAAGGAAACTCGCACCAGATTGATCCAAAAGCTTCTCGTAAACGATAGGCTGTGTTGCTCTTTGAGTTGTTAACAGGACAAACAAGACATAAAAAATCATAACAATCTTATGATTTATAAATCTCTGCAATAAGGGAAACCCGTTATGCAAAAACGTATATTTACTAATTCAACTTATGAAGAAGAGAAATATGTCGTTCACAAACTGAATCAACAATTGCTATGTTCTCTAAATACTTAGAAGAAAACATATATGGATAACAATGATTAAATTATATCATTTGCAATAGATCAAGATATCTAAAGTAGTCATTAACCAATTACAAATTGATATACACAACATGAAACAAAATATTGATATAATGAGAAGCTAAAGTTGTAACAAAACACCAAATTCTGCCTCAGTCTGTATTAAAACTCCATATCCTTGTTCTCCCACGAATGAGGATGAACATTATTACAAAAATAATAAGTATTTATAAGTCTCTCCACAGGGTAAAACCTCCCTGTGGATAATATCAAACTGTTTTACATAATCTGGGAGATATCCCAAAATCAACTAAACTACGAAACTAAAATGCAAATGAAATCTTTGAAATATCCCCTAACTGCTCATCAAATCCACTGTAATTTCGAATTCATCTGCAATAGATCAAAAATAACAAATTAGAAAGGTATTTCATAAGAAAAAACAATAAAAATTTGATTCTCCAGACTTAGCTACAGAATCATCTGATTCTGTAGCTAGTCTAAAATAGCATACAGGACCATAATCAAAATCAAATCAAATCTTTTTTTTTAAAGAATCAAATCCAATTTTCTTTCTAATACTCATTCAAAACAAATCACTAATGATTCAAATTATTTTATCAGACAATATAAAACATAATCAAAATGATTTTAATGGAAACAGGGGTGAGAATACTCTGTTTTATTTTTCCATAAAATCGGGTCAAAATGATAATAAGACTATCCCATATCCAATTAAAATCGATAGTAGATCATATCATAGGTGATACAATTTAATCCAACACAACCGGCATTGACTCGTTATATCCATAACAACAGATTCATATCATTCAATCAAATGTAAAGATAGGTAGACTGTTTCGATTGTGTTCAAATGAAATCATACTCAACAGCATCGACCCAACGAATTTCGTGATTGATCCTTGCACAGTCAACAGACAAGAGCGTGATAGAATCAACAGAATTCATAATATAAACTGGGTAAATAATCAAAATAAATCACGACTGAGTCTAATATAGAAACAAATTGTGAGACTCGATACAGTCAATTTCGTTCCTCGAATTTAATTCAAATAGCATATCCATTGCAAACGATCTGATAACATGGTGGAATAAACCAATGCGAATTAACCGACTGGGTATTACTGTTATGAATCGTATCTATCCACGAAACAGAATCATATCGAACATAACCCGAATCGTATCCCTGTTGATCGAAAATCATATGGATATAAACTCGTAACAGTTTACCATTGTTGCCAATCACATCATATACATTGTAACCGATTCAAATCGAAACTTGATTGTGTTCAAAATCGAAATATGAGAAACAGCTTGTGTCTAGAATAGATACAAATGACTTCAATTGACAGCAGAGTATCCAATTTAGGCTAAATCAAACAACTCAAATCCATATCAAATCAAATCGGATCGATTAAAATCTAATCGAAACTAAACTGGGAAACGGAATTCCATTCAGTCAAAGCAAAACTATGTACATAATGCATATAATGTGACAGAGAAAATCCACGCTGTAATTAGACTTATTCAAAACCAAATTCGAATTCATTATATAAACAAGTGATAAAACATACCTGTGAGGCTGCTCAAACTATGCCAACTTTGAATTCATGACCGCTGTAGCTGACTCCACATTTTTAAACAAGATAGAACCTGTCATCCTCTGTTTCTTATCAGTGGTCTGTAACTCATCCTTTTGACTGGTAAGCCGTGCAACTTGATCCTCCAAATAGTGAATTATAGACTGTAGCATAGGTACATGAAGATAATATATTTCCAACCATGAGCCGCATTGATCACAGGGTGGCATTGCAGGTTCAGGAGAGGGTTTGGATGAATGACCGGGGGATTTACATGGCAGCTTAATGCCAGGGTAATCAAGGTTGTTTTGCAAGCAAGGTGGTAGGTTTGACACGGAGTCAAATGAGGGTTTGGCACACAAACCTTCCGAATAGGGATATTCACTTGCCAAAAAACATTCAACCTCTGAATCAGAGTCCTCACTCAATACGATAGGGTCAGGATTGACAAGGGGTTTTGGATTATTCCTCGCCATGCGAGAGATCAAACGGGTAGTCTTTTTGCCTTTGGCATTTGTAGTAGGTTTGGCTTTAGGTTTCTTGCCCACAGGTTTAACAGTCTCGGCATCCTTAGTCACAGAGTGAGGTAGGTTGATAGGTGAGTCGGGTAGGGGTTTAGGTAATAGAATGTTGTAGGGTACCAGGGGTACAGTCTTACCCTCACTCACCACAGGTTTATCAACCTGTGGAGGGTTCGAATCTTCAAAGTTATTTCGAGTAAGGAAATCGGTCCAACAATCTCCGTGTAACCCCAAATGACATACAACAATCATTTTAACCAGCCCGTAGTGAAAGAGGTTGCTATCAGCCTGGTTCCTTTTGTATTTCTTTGACATCTTGAACAGGCTTCTATGCAGATAGTATGGCATGTTGAGCTCAAAACCCATAAAAACCATAAGCAAACGAAGGTGGTGTAAGAAAACAAACCCATACCGACCCTCGCGGGTGATAAATTGTTTGATAATCATCAATAACTCATGCCAATGTTGTTTAAGCATGGTGACGGGCATACCTTTGTCACAGGAGCTAACTTTACGCGACTGGAAGAGCAAAGTCCAAGGGACTTCTTCTACCTTGCAATTCTTGGACCATCATTGTCCAGTGATAGGCAAACCGGTAGCAAGACCGACAAACTGCTCGTCAATTTGCAATTGAACATCGCCGACCTTGGCTCGACAGCCATCAAAGGTTAATGTGAATTTCCGGGCAACGCAAAGATTAAACCCTTCGAATTTCTGTATGAACGGGAGCCACCCATTTTCCTCGAGGTCACTGCGGGCACTGTCGAACATCAACAGAGCCTAGCTGCCATTAGGTTTAGCTCGAACGACAGGAGCCATGGTGCAAGCACATGGTAAGGGTTTGGTTAGAGTTCATCAACACAGAGTAACAGCGTTACCCGAACCAACAGCAATGAATCTAGCCAAAACGGGTAGGCATTAATGCAAGCATGCGAAGGTGGTGGAGTTGTTTACCACCATGCAGAGCAATAATGGTCGCAGTACAACCACCGATATGGCTATTCAAATTGCAATGGTGGATTATCTATTAAGTCATGTGTACAACTAATCAAAATCCAACCAATACACGCCATCACTATCATAAAACATTCATCGTATAGGTTAACACCAAAATTATATATGCACCCATGTATCAATCAACATTTAACCAAAGTGCCAAATCGAATTCATATGGTCGACTAGCCTAAGTTTATGAAAATTATCATAAGGATTATGTTATACATATAAAAACTTAATCCAAACCCCTATGCATTTTATAGAATCAATGATCAAGCTAGTCATAAAATGTATAAATCCATATGCTCAATGCCTCACAATCTTAATAAAATCAAGTCATGCAATCCATATATAAATGTCCAATGAGCATGGTTCGAAAATCCTTTCAGCCACATAATGATAAACCAAAGGTAAGTGCCACTCAAAACATCAATAAAAAGATTATGACAGTTCAAGTAACGATGGAGGAGTTTTCACGCTTACAGTCGTGAAAACTAAATGTAGACCAATTTGCAAGTGTCGCAAGAAATGAAAATATCGTCTATTTGCAAAATGTGACAAAAATTTGAAGATCAGAGGACATAGGTGTAGGCAGCTTATAGGACAATAGAAAAAATTGAATTGGATGCCAACAATGGCGACACACTGGGAGAAGCAGTTATCTCTGTTAAAAGAAAAAAAAATCAGATTTAAGACAGCACAGAAAATTTCAACTCAAAACAACAACCAAAAAATTACACAAACATCATCATTTACCATCTTTTCCAGCGATGTTTTAAAAGATGAAAACTAATAACAGTCTTAAGATCAGCAAGTCACGATATTAATGATAAAATCTTCAATACTGTTGGCATCGCCACTGCTGCCAGCAGGCGTCCATAGCCTCGACAGGGTTGCCATTTAACCCACTCAGACATCTGTATCCTGTCAAGAAACTCTAGATCAGAAATAAAGGACATTAAAGAGGTTTCTTATATTCTTTGCAGATTTTCATATACCCGACATTGCTTCGCTGCCAGCAGGCCTGTTCAGTGCCCCGGCGAAGTTGTCTTGGCGCCATGCATGCATTTACCCGCTGCCAGCGGACCTGTTCAGTATCTCGTTGGGTTTACAAACATTTCCCACAACTCTTATTAATATTTTATTTTGTTTTCTTTTGTAGATATATAGCTGAGTGGGGTGACGCAGATAATCTTGATTTTTAACATATTTTTTCAGACCTCATCAGAATTTTTTAGCACTGTCCTTTATTCAGCTCTAGAAATGTTTGTATAACAACTTCTTATGACAGGGAGACATATTTTTGAGTCATTCCTTTACGGAAAAGGGATAGCGTAAAAAGATAATAGATGATCATGACAAACTTTGCTCAGAGATTGAAATCAGTAAACTTCTTTCAAACAACAAAATTTTCCAACATAGATATCAATTTAGCAATACATCATTGATGTTTGTACAAACTTTCATAATTTATTTCAGCGAAGAAATTTGTGTATGGTCTTGTCTGAATGGCTTAGTGCACAGGTATGCATATCTTTCAAAAAACACAAAAAAAACAAGCTGATCAATTCAAATCAAAACCAAAACAGAAAGAAAATGAAAGGTGAAAACAAAAGAAATATTTACATAATATACAAGGGCAATTATCAAGCAAAGTATCTTTTCAGGGCTTGGCCATTCACCGGATAGGTGTCAAGATGCCCTTCAAGATTCTGTAATCGAAAGGAACTAGGACCCAACTTTTCAGCAATCAAAAATGGCCCAAGCCATAAGTTTTGAAACTTGGTGTGCTCACCCTTTCCTTCGTGTGGTTTGTCCCACTTCAAGACGAGATCGCCTATTTCAAAATTCCTATCAGAAGCAGAATTAGAATCGAACCAGCTTTTAATCAATTGTTGATGTTGATCTAACTTATGCTTAGCTTGAGTTCTTACTTCTTCCAACTTCATCAAAGCGTTAATACAGCTTTCTAAAGGAGGACATTCTTCTTCTTGGGATTTTTGTGACAACTGAAGTGAAGGAAGAATAATGTGAGGTGACAGAATGGCTTCTCTGCCATAAAAAGGGAAAAAAAGGGAGTTACCTATAGCGGCTTTGGGTGTTACCCTATCAGCCCACAGTGCATTCAGCAGTGCATTGTGCCAGTTCTTGTGATTTTCAGCCACGGTTCTCTTGATAATTTTGATCAAGTTCTTGTGTGTTGATTCTGCTAAGTCGTTACCCTGGGGGTAATAACTAGCAGAATACTTCATATTTATTCCTTTCTCCAAAGAGAACTCACTCATCTCTATGGAAGAAAAGTATGAAGCGTTATCAAAGACTAGACAATCAGGGATACCGAAACGAGTAATGATATTCGAGTTCAGAAAAGCAATCACCTGACTTGTGTTAACAGTTCTTAGCGCGGCGGCTTCAGACCATCGAGTAAAGTAGTCTATGGTTGTCACAATATACTTGTGTTTTTGTGAGGATGGAGGGTTAATAGGACCTATGATATCAAGGCCCCATTGCTGGAAAGGAGAATCGACTGAGACGGGTTGCAAGGGAAAGGCTGGTTTTTGCATCCGCCCTGATGCTTTCTGATAGATGATACATTTACGACATAAGGCATGGGCGTCCCTAAAAAGCATAGGCCAGTAGTAACCGGCTCTTAAAACCTTATGAGCAGTGGTATCGCCACCGAAGTGACCACCAGCGTCTCCTGCATGCAACTCAAGAAAGACTCTTTCTGCTTCGTCTTTTTCGAGGCAGCGCATCAGTACGTCGTCAAAATTCTGATGAAACAGTATACCGTTAACTAGATGAAAGGAGGCAGACTTTAGTCTCAACGCTCTTCTTTTGGCGGGGTCAAGGTGATGGGGTGTTGATCTGTGTTCAAGGCAGAATCTAATATCGTCGTACCAAGGACTTACTAGGTTTTGTGTGCAAAAAATCAAACTTTGATTGCGTTCTTCTAGGTCTGACGTATCACTATCCTCTTGTTGTCCTTTTTCTCAATCAACAACCAACTTACACAATCCTTGGCCTCTCACAATCTGTGCTGGGGTGATCTCTAAGTCATACTCCTGCAAGGAGGTGACCCAGTTGGGTCTCTTCTCTCCTAACTCCTTTTTCACTAACAAGTTCCTTACGACAGGGTAGGGGACAATGACCTTCGTCCTTGACTTCAAAAGATAGGACCGTAAATGCTTAACTGCTTTGAAAATAGCGTAGGCTTACCGATCAACTGCTGGGTAGTTAAGTTCAGCACCTTTGAAAGCAGAGCTCATAAAGGCGATGGGTACTTTTTTATTCTCGAAATTCTTCTGAGTTAGGACTGCGGCATAGGAACGATCAGAGGAAAAAGTATAGAGTGTAAAATCTTGAGAGAAATCAGGGCTCATGAGCGACGGAGCGTCTATTATGGCCTTCTTTATGTCATTAAAAGCTTGGTTTTCTGTGGGTCCCCATTGATATTAGGTGTCTTTCTTAATCAGGTTCTGGAGACACCTGACCATTTCAGAGAAACTGGGGACAAATCTTATCACGAAATTAATCTGGCCTAGGAAAGACTGCATGGATTTTTTGGATGTAGGTGGGGGAAGTTTAGCGATGACTTGAGTCCTCTCGGGGTCAATAATCATCCCATCACTAGACACAATGAATCCTATTAATTTACCCTGTTCTACTGCAAAGATGGACTTCTTGGGGTTCAAGGAGATGTCATATTTACGACATCGTAGCAGAACGGCTCGTAAGTGAGCTAGATGATCATCTTTGTTTTTAGAATAAACGGTCACATCATCTAAGTAAAATACTATGGAGTGATTGATTAAGCCTCGAAAAGCAATGTCCATTGCTCTCTGAAAGGTAGCACCAGCATTAATCAATCCAAAAGGCATTTTGAGATAAGCATAAGTGCCCCATGGGGTACGAAAGGTATTTTTTAGTTGGTCTGGTGGAGACATCAAGACTTGGTTGTATCCAGAGAAACCATCCAGTAAGGATAGCCTCTCGGAACCAGATACTTGTTGAAGAATCTGTTCCATGGGCGGGACAAGATAATTATCTTTGTCAGACGCTTTGTTGAGGTTTCGGAAATCGACACAAAGTCGAATTTCCCCATTTTTCTTCCGAACTGGGACGAGGTTGGATACCCATTGAGTCTGTCTAACAGGAAAAATTATTTTAGCACTTAGGAGTTTATTCAATTCTTTTTGAACGGTCGGTTCTAGTTTAGGATGCATTTTCCTCAGTTTTTGTTGGAAGGGTAAGGTTTGGGGCTTCATCGGGATGACATGCTGTATAATATTGGGATCAAACGTTTTAAGATCGTCGTAGGTCCATGCAAATACATCCTTAAATTCTTTAAATAATTTAACAAAAGAAACTTTTTCTTGCTTAGAACATCCCAAGCCTAAGTTGATACACTGAGGATTTTCATTAGTCCCTAAATTGACTTTTTCATAAGATAATGAAGAACTATTAGTTTTGCAATTGACCATCTTTTTGAATTTATCTTCAAAATCATAAAAATTTTCTAGTCTAACAACAGATTTGGGTATGAAATTTACCATGTCTGATAGAGCTTCAGGAGATTTTGGATTAGGTATTACTGTAAAGTCGTGCAAATTATCGTCGTGCGTTTGTTCATCTATCACTGCGCCTTGAAAGGTTTCTTCCATGTGCAGAAAGTTAATGATCTGCTGATCATCATCAAATACTCTCCAGTTTGTAATATTGTCAGGAACCGATGGTCGAAACAATAGCTCCACCGAAAATGCGTTTGGGGATAAACCTTCTACAGGGAGAAGTTTAGAGGCAACATTAGCTAGCAGATCTGCTTCAGCATTATTTAGTCTAGGAATGGAATTTATATTAAAAGCAAAAAATTTGTTCATTAAACTCCATACCTCAGACTGGTAACTTTTGAGATGCGGGGAAAGACAATGTATAGAGTCTCTTACCTGTCTAACCACTATTTCAGAGTCGCCGAATACAACCAGATTTTGAATGTTCATGTCTAAGGCTTTACTGAGACCTTGCAGTAAAGCCTCATATTCTACGATATTGTTAGTACACTCAAATTCTAGTCTACAAGCCAACAATGTCTTGTTACCTGCCGGATCGATAATGATGTAGCCTGCACCAGCTCCTTCTTTAGACTTGGAACCGTCGAAATATAGGGACCAAATTTGATTTCCATCGGGCTCATGGGACTGTTGCAAATAAGCTGTTGGTTGCACATATGCTATGATCTCGGACTGCTGTTCTGGATTGTTGATAGGTGAAACTTTAGCCATGAAATTTTCGAAGAAGGTGTCCATCCCTTGAACTTAAGGTGAATCAGCAGGAGGTGTGTATGGTTCATTAGGGTCGTTCAAATCTGTGACCGTGAACTTAAGGTAACGCTCACGATTCACTATGATCTTGTTGGGCTTACCATTTTCTGGAAGCCATAAGTGAGACCAGTCTATTGCGAAGTAACCATGTAGCTACTTCGACCAGTCCCTACTCAAAAACAGACCATACACTTCTGGAATATCCACCACAATTATATCAATAACCTGATGAACCTTTGGGTTAGATGATAATCTAATCAATACATTTTTTAGTTCGCCTATAACTTTTACATCTGTTCGATCAAGTTGTATGATTTTCAAAGAAGATGGTTCCACTTCAGCGTTAATCTTTTGGTAGACAGACCAAGGCATCACATTTGATGATGCTCCTGAGTCAACCATACAATTATGCACATTTCTGTTGAAGATTTCAAAAGTTAAAAGAAAAGGAGGTACATCCTTGCGAGTACTTAGAGTAGTAGCCTGTGGTTTCTTACTCGCAGTTTCTAATGCTACTTTATCTACATTATTATTTACATTATTTACATTATTCACAGGAGTTACAGGAAGGCTTCCTTTATCTTGAGGATCAGGATTGTTTTTAGTGGAAGTCTTCTGCGGCACTTTGTTTTGCACAACCTTGTTACCGTTTGAATTACCATTCTTGCCATTTTCTGAAATATTTTGCAACATCTTTTGTAACAAAAATGGAAACTTCAACAACATCATAAATAGAAATGTTAGCCCTTAATTTTTTTAGATCTTCAACAACATCATAATCTAATTTAGGGCTGACATTACTCTATTTCATGTCTATTGATTTAGATGGCTTTGGAGGTGAAGTTGTAGTGTTCTCGGCAGGAGGTTTGTTTGTTGTCTTACTCCTAGTGTTGTAGGGGTGAACAGTCTCGAAGTTAGCTTGAAAGATGCTATCCGAGAAGTGTCCAAAGATATTTGGAGAAGAATCTTCTTCTTGAACTATTTCCTACTCGACTTCCTCCTGAGGGATTTTAGGAGGCATCAAGTTATCTTGGGCTTCTAGAATTGTCTGAAGAGCACATTGCAAAATTTCTAGGTTCAAGCCTTTGGGGTTTGAATTAAGCCGATTGGTGGGAAAAGGCTTTCGGAAAGGAGGTTTGTAGGGTCCTTTACTCGAGGAAGCTTCTTCAGTTGACCTTTTTAAATCTATAACTTGATTAGACATTTTTTGTACAACTTTAGTTAAATTTTCCAAATCAGAGTTTTCAGGTTGTGTTTTTCTTTGTGTAGGTCTGGGGAGGATTTCAATCTTCTTTTTGGAAGAAGAAATAGTCTCAGTTTCGTTGCTAGAAGAGTCCTTAAGGCTAAGTATGTCTTTTTCAATTTGAGTAGCCTGTTCGAAGGCTTCTAACAATGTGGCCTTTTTAGAATGTTTGACCCAAATAGCTATACTTTGATGTAGAGCTTTAGTGTAGTAAGCTATTACAAGACTCTCAGCAGGCATAGAATCTGCAGGGATTTGATTTTTAAGCGTTAAGAATCTTTGATTAAAATATTTAACTTTTTCTTTTGGGTTCATTTTTAAACTTGAAAGATCCATGACTAAGACTTTCGGAGGTTTACCATCTCCGAATTTTTCCAAAAAGCATGACTCAAACTTTTCCCAAGACACTATGGTATGGGGTTGTTGGGAAAAGTACCAAGTGGATGCATTACCCTCAAAAGTATAAGGGAGCAACCTACAGACAACATCTTCATGTTCAACATTACGGAGTCTGGTGGCTAACATAAATTTTTTAATATGATCTTCAGCTATCTATTTTGAATCGGGATCAAACTTGGGGAGCCACTTCTCCGGGTGCTTAGGTAAAGGGTGTTGGGCTCCAGGTACATCTACAACATCCTGGTCTAACCATGGTCTAGTAGGGTTGTTCTGATTTTCCATTGGGGTAGTGGGTGTGGAAGGCTGAGAAGGTGAATTGCCTTCATCAGAAGAGGAATATCCTCCATAAGAGAAAGGAGATGAAGGAGGTGGTGAAGGAGGTATCCCAGATCCTCCTACAGCAGGATTTGTGTTTGGATCTGTAGGATTCACAGTGAGGTTAATATCACCCAACTGTTCTCTGATATCAGAGAAGTCTAAAGGTTGACCCCACGGACTGTTAGGTTGCCTAAGACGAGCTAAGGCACTATGTGTTTTAAGAAGAGATTGACGGATAATCTCTTGTGTATCACCACCTGTAGGATTAGGGGTTGTTGGCTCAACTGTGATCTGCGGATCTTCGATTGAAGTAGTTGTTGATTGAGGGGGAATATTATCTTGTGAATGGCTTCTAGTCACTATAGGTGAGCGATTAGGGGGGGAGGAGTCTTCCGAATGCCTCGTGTCATTAATTAAGTTCAAGCCCTCCTTCTACCGCCATTTGTTGATGGGCGAAATTGTTCGTCCGTCAATTGAGAGAGTGGAACCGGTCTGAGGTTGTCCAATAACCCAAGCCATTTGGAATGAACCACCCTGACGGGTTTAACGGCTCCGTTGGCCGCTCTAAGGTCCTAAGAAAACTAAAGAGAAAACTAATCTAAACTAACTAATCTAACTAAAACAAACAAAACTAACTAAAACTAACTGAATAAAAGAAACTAAACTAACTAAAAGAAACTAAACTTACTAAAACTAATAAAACAACTTAATTAAAAACTAACTAATACACTAATCTAATTAAAACAAACTAATAAATAACTAAAACTAAATATAAGAAACTAAATTAACTATTATATACAATCTACTAATTACTATTAACTCTATTAATTAAATATCTAATTACTAATTAGATCACAACTTATTCGCAAATATACAATATTCACAACTGGCAGATTTAAATAAAACCTGTAAAACTCATGTGCTTTCTGCCCTAAGACAGCAAGATATGTTTTTTGATTTTTATATTTTATGAAAAAGAAATAAAACTTACTGAAATTAAACGATCTAATATATTTACTGAAATTAAACAATCTGATATAAATCTGATTAAACTTATATCTAAACTAAACTACTAATAAGAACAGTAAACAAAGAAGTGACTAACTGACCTGGAAACGCTCCTAATTTGTCCTGTGTGTGATGACTTTGAAGCTGTTCGGAGGAAGGAAACTCGCACCAGATTGATCCAAAAGCTTCTCGTAAACGATAGGCTGTGTTGCTCTTTGAGTTGTTAACAGGACAAACAAGACATAAAAAATCATAACAATCTTATGATTTATAAATCTCTGCAATAAGGGAAACCCGTTATGCAAAAAATTATATTTACTAATTCAACTTATGAAGAAGAGAAATTTGTCGTTCACAAACTGAATCAACAATTGCTATGTTCAGGAGAGGGTTTGGATGAATGATCGAGGGCTTTACATGGCAGCTTAATGCCAGGGTAATCAGGGTTGTTTTTGCAAGCAAGGTGGTAGGTTCGACACGGAGTCAAATGAGGGTTTGGCACACAAACCTTCCGAATAGGGATATTCACTTGCCAAAAAATGTTCAACCTCTGAATCAGAGTCCTCCCTCAATACGATAGGGTCAGGATTGACAGGGGGTTTCGGCTTATTCCTCGCCATGCGAGAGATTAAACGGGTAGTCTTTTTGCCTTTGGCGTTTGTAGTAGGTTTGGCTTTAGGTTTCTTGCCCACAGGTTTAACAGTCTCGGCATCCTTAGTCACAGAGTGAGGTAGGTCGATAGGTGAGTCGGGTAGGGGTTTCGGTAATAGAATTTTGTAGGGTACCGGGGGTACAGTCTTACCCTCGCTCACCACAGGTTTTTCAACCTGTGGAGGGTTCGAATCTTCAAAGTTATTTCGAGTAAGGAAATCGGTCCAACAATCTTCGTGTAACCCCAAATGACATACAACAATCATTTTAACCAGCCCGTAGTGAAAGAGGTTGCTATCAGCCTGGTTCCTTTTGTATTTATTTGACATCTTGAACGGGCTTCTATGCAAATAGTATGGCATGTTGAGCTCAAAACCCATAAAAACCATAAGCAAATGAAGGTGGTGTAAGAAAACAAACCCATACCGACCCTCGTAGGTGATAAATTGTTTGATAATCATCAATAACTCATGCCAACATTGTTTAAGCATGGTGACGGGCAGACCTTTGTCACAGGAGCTAACTTTATGCGACTGGAAGAGCAAAGTCCAAGGGACTTCTTCTACCTTGCAATTCTTGGACCATCGTTGTCCAGTGATAGGCAAACCGGTAGCAAGACCGACAAACTGCTCGTCAATTTGCAATTGAACATCGCCGACCTTGGCTTGACAGCCATCAAAGGTTAATGCGAATTGCCAGGCAATGCAAAGATTAAACCCTTCGAATTTCTGTATGAATGGGAGCCACCCATTTTCCTCGAGGTCACTACGGGCACTGTCGAACATCAACAGAGCCTGGCTGCCATTAGGTTCATCTCGAACGACAGGATCCGTGGCGCAAGCACATGGTAAGGGTTTGGTTAGAGTTCATCAACACAGAGTAACAACATTACCCAAACCAACAGCAATGAATCTAGCCAAAACGGGTAGGCATTAACGCAAGCATGCGAAGGTGGTGGAGTTGTTTACCGCCATGCAGAGCAATAATGGTCGCAATACAACCGTTGATATGGCTATTCAAATCGTAATGGTGGATTATCTATTAAGTCATGTGTACAACTAATCAAAATCCAACCAATACATGCCATCGCTATCATAAAACATTCATCGTATAGGTTAACACCAAAATTATATATGCGCCCATGTATCAATCAACATTTAACCAAAGTGCCAAATCGAATTCATATGGTCAACTAGACTAAGTTTATGAAAATTATCATAAGGATTATGTTATACATATAAAAACTTAATCCAAACCCCTATGCATTTTATAGAATCAATGATCAAGCTAGTCATAAAATGTATAAATCCATATGCTCAATGCCTCACAATCTTAATAAAATCAAGTCATGCAATCCATATATAAATGTCCAATGAGCATGGTTCGAAAATCCTTTCAGCCACATAACGATAAACCAAAGGTAAGTGCCTATCAAAACATCAATAAAAAGATTATGACAGTTCAAGTAACGATGGAGGAGTTTTCACGCTTACAATCGTGAAAACTAAATGTAGACCAATTTGCAAGTGTTGCAAGAAATGAAAATATCGTTTATTTGCAAAATGCGACGAAAATTTGAAGATCAGAAGACATAGGTGTAGGCAGCTTATAGGACAATAGAAAAAATTGAATTGGCTACCAACAAGTTCCTAGTCTTTCCAACTCACTGGCTCAACCGTCTCACACCCCTATGAGTGCTACTATTTTGGGATCATCTTTACTTGGGTCTAATTCCCAAGGCCAACCATCCACTAGCTCTCCTTCACAAGGAGGCGGGGGCAAAACTTCTTCTCAAGGGAGAAGTACAATCCCACCAAACCCCCCTCAAGGGTCAGGTACACAACCTACTCACACCATGGCTAGAACTAATCCTCCACCGCCACCCCCCATGCCATATTTGGCATCCCTCAACATTCCTGAATTGAGTAAACTTATGAATGAACCTATATTCCATGACCCCACATGGCCCAATATGCCTACCAAACTACCTTCAAACATTCCCAAATTCGAAGGTAAATCAGAGGAAGATTCCACCAACCATCTCATGACCTTCCACTTATGGTTCTCTTCAAACAACATCATGGATGACTTCATCCACTTAAGGTTATTTCAGCATACACTCAATAGTCCATCAAACAAATGGTATGTGGACGAAAATTCAACGACTCACATGACTTTTGAATACTTGGACAAAGGATTTTTGGCCTTCTTTCAACTACCAATTCGTCATGACACTGGTATAGAACTACTCTCTGATTGTAAGCAAACCTCAGCTACACATATTGCCGACCACATTCACGAATGGCGTCAGTGACGTAGTTTATGCAAAGCAGAAACCACCAAATAACAACATCTTGATTGGTTTCTCAAAACACTTGTCTCTATCCTTACCAAAGATGTGGCATCCACCTTCTCCCAAAATGAAGAGGAAGCCATCAGCAAGGCTCAATATTATGACCTCATTTATGCTCAGTCGGGTTACTTATACATAGTAATACCTGGCACACCGAGACCCGTACCATTCAGCCAGGACAAACCTAAGATGTATCACACTGCAAATGGATTGATTGGTACCACAAAACACTATAATCCGTACATCCAACCACCACCTATATACGTTACACCCCAATATCTGTCGATGTATGGAGGACCACCTTATTACCCTCCTCCCCCTTATCAACAACCATACTCTGTTTCCCTTCCTCCACCCATGAGTGTCCCTTACCGACACCCATGATGCACCCAAACTCTCAACCAAGTTTAGGTACCCTCTCTACCTCGACTTATAACACGGGCACTAGTGAAAGCGCTATGCCTTCCTATACACCTTACAGATCATTGCCACAAAATAATATGTATTTTCCATTTCCTGGTCCTCCACAGCTGATTGTTCCTCCACAAGGACAACCACACGATGGCATTAACTTTGTTCAGCCCTCTCCCATTCAACAATTTCAAAATTTTGAACAACTAAATACATAAAATCTGACCCATCTGTCGAATAATGCCAAAAATAAAGCAAAAAACTAGAACAATAATAACGCAGGACTAGGGGTAAATAACCCCCAACAAAACCAACCTGCTAGGGGCAACCAAAACCAGGGTAACCAAAACCCCCAAGGGGACAATAAAAAAAAATGCCAAGGGAGGAACAATAAAAAAAACCTCTAGACAGACTTCCCTTGCACTCTTTGCAGTGAGCATGTCCATTACACTCACCATTGGCCCCAAATTGCCGACTTCAAATGGATGAAATACGCCATGAACACACCACGTCCTCCAGCGATGCCTGCCCAGCAGTAGGACCCACAACAGTATTTGAAACAACCACCCCCAGTCGTGTTGCAAAACCCTATTTCACACCAAGGTGTGATGAATACCCAACAAGAGATACATCTTGCCCCACCAAAAATGGGACAATATCAAAACCCTAGAAATCCGGTGAATCACAATATCCTCCTCATTAGCAAAGAATAAATTCTTCTACAAACACACAGTCATCAATACAGTGCACCCCCTGAAACTAATCCCACCGCTTTGGAAGCAACTCTAGCTACAGTCGTCCAACCCTTTATGATTCCATGCCCCAACACTGAACTCGCCATTCATATCCCTCACATCCTGTTATGACAAAATGTCAATAATCCTCAATCTAAGAAGGCACATAATTACATTCTGGTCAATGAATTGGCACAATCCCCTGTAGCCATATCGGTATTGGAGGTCCTCCAAACTTGTCCAACTCAAAATAAATCCTTTCTTTCTGCCTTGGGGGCAATTGACACAGTTGATACTATAATGATCACATTTGATCTAGATTGTGGGAACCTCATCTCCCCGCTTTGGTAGCTTTCCAGATACCAGTCAAGATTCAGAACATCATGGTTCATCGGTGTATCATTGATGAAGGTGAATCCACATGCATCATGTCCAATATTGTATGGCAGAAACTTGGCTCCCCAGAGATAGTACCATTTGTCGTTACTTTGAGAGCTTATGATGGCCAACCATATTCCCCTGAAGGGCTCTTTCAAAATTTCCCTGTTGAACTCGGGGGAAAACTATCTTTATTGACATTGAGGTTATCGACGCCCCACTCGATTACACAATCTTGTTTGGACGTAGCTACATGTACACTATGAAGGCCATGGCCTCTTATGTGTTTCAAATGATGATGTTCCCCCACAACGAGAAGATCATCACCATTGACCAAGTTTCATATTACGAGCCTAACCACTCCTCCAACATTGATAACATCTTACCTCTTGTTCGCACTAGTTCCGATGCATATCCACTCATGGGTATGGCCCCCAGAATTTTCAAAGACCCATATTTGTTGGGGGCATACCATGGTGCACCACCTCTCATACACCCATCAGCACAAGTGTGTGTCATATCTTCTAATGGAACTGAATCTGAAGATACCATTCCTCCCACTGAGGCTTCTCTACTCCTCGATATTCCACCAGTTGAAGAAATTATACCTCAGGAATTACCCGAGAACCCTACGACACTACTTATCCCTGATTTCACCCTTCCCCAAAGGAAAATCTTGGTTTGGAAGACAATCCCCCAATCCATTACTCAGATTGCCTTCTTCTACCCCCCCGAGAGTACAAGCTTTTCAGGTAGCCACAATCCTTACCCTTCCCAACATGTTGCTCTCCATTCCAGTATGGTATCTACACCTACCCGCGATGGTTCTTCAACCATCCCTCCCTCCCCAATCAGAGGGAATTCCGATGCATATTCCAGTACTAACTCCACCAACACCACCCCCACCCCCAATCGCCAGCACCACTGCTACGGATGGGGGTAGACGGAAGAAGAAATAACCCATCACTCCACTTCCTCCACTATGAAAAAGAGAGGGGCACCCCACTAATCAATGTCCCTCCCTTCCTGAGTTATGCAATTCAATCCAACTCCCTTGAGCAACCACATCGCTCGTCGCTTCACCAAGAACACCTAGTACTACCACAACATCCCCTACTGTAGGGAACAAAGGGCTGCAAACCAAATTCGTGTGTGCCATTTGTTCAGAGTATGGCCACTATACTCATCATTTCCCCTCTCTACCTCAATTTCGACAGACGCTAATGAAATTACACCAAATATTTCAGCAAGACCCCTCTCCACCCACGTCATCGGGTACCCATGTCACTGACATCCATTATGTATCGACCTCAGTCAACGAAAGGATGAGGTGCCCTTGTTCTCTTTGTGAATCACTTGATCATTTCATGTACCAGTGTCCTTCGATCATTGAATATAGGCATCGTCAAATGGACCTTATTCAAAATCCTCCAACCACCTCACTTCATGTGCTACAAGTGATTCCCCCCATCCCTTCTCCAGATATTTTTCACATCACCTCCCCTGAACCTGAGCCATTTCCCACCCACACGCCCCCATGTGAGGTTGTATTCATCACAGTCACACATCATGCACGTGAGAGGGAATTATACCTTTGCATCTTAGCACGGGTATCCTTCCTTCTCCCACACATTGGTGGGCCCACCACTAAAAAAAACCCTAGTACGATCATTTGTACGACCCTACCCAAAAAATAGAACCTTTCTACTGTGCAGGAGGATGATACCACTAACCTGGCTCTGGCAACTCCTGGATCGGTCAGCTCGAACTCCTGTAATCTCCAAATCTCCTCTAAATCCTCTTGTCAACTCACTATGGTAGCAGGTACAAATGAGGTGGCATTGTGGTCCTCACAGCCATATATAGTCCCTTTTTCCAAACTACCACACTCAGTTACAGGAGCTTTGAGCCTCTATTTTTTGATCTGTCTCCAACCACGGGATCAAGGTCATGTCGCCTACATAGTCACATTCCCCGGGTCACCATCTGCACTTGGCCTCGAGAGAGAATTTTTCTCACATCGCATCCAGGTACACATGTTCATGTTAAGAATTATCAAATAAATGTTATATGTTCTTTATCTTCATATATGCTTCACGTTAGGTATTCGTTTTTAATGTGTGTGGGTACTTGGTCATCACAACTCGGCGCATCCCCTTCAGGTATATTATTGAAACTAGAATGTAATCATTCCCTCTGAATATCAACTGCATTTCCCAGTCACACCCTCTGACATTTACCTATAATATCCTCACATACAGCTCTGCAGTACTGTCACCTCCACTACATTTTAGTACTCTCACCTGGTAGCACTCTCCCCCACATGAGTTGTTTCATTCATAGTCCCCATTGTCACTTTGACACTCATGCTTCTTTCAAACCCCTAGGTATGGGAGTCCCAATAGTCTTACGCATTTCCAAGAATAATCCACATACTCCTTCTCATCATTTTGCTAGCTTTCCCGATGGACTCCCAGGTTATCTCATCACGGTCCTATTTTGACCGTGCCTCTGCAGTATCGTTAACCCTCCATTTCATCCACAATCAATTTTCCTATCTATATATTTCCCTCCATTTCATTTACCTCATACAGAAACCCACCCATGAGCCCCCCACCCTCCACCAGTTATCCACGAAACTTGCGCCCTCACAGGCCAAGCCATCTTGCATTGGGGCACCTGACTCTGTATATGTACACTCATCCCAAATTATTCTTTATTTATTTGGTAATTGTAAAAATCCTTTGTTTCCAACATTTACTTAGCTTTTTGTTGACACCCTTGACAACCTTGTTTTTCCAAGAAAAGCAACCCATGTTGCCCTTGGTTGGGGCATTCACTATCCTCTACTCATGATGACATCGTCCATAAACCCCGAGTAACCCACAATCCATGTACTACTGATCTTTGAGTTTCTCCACTTTGTCACACCTCTAGCACAATTTAAGTCCATGTCTAGTCATCCCCCTGACACTAGATACAGTTTCACAGTTACTGCCAATCATCCTTCAAACATACCCCCAACCAAAGGAAATCTTGAGTCTCACCACATCTTGACTTTGTTCATGTTCCTTATTAGTTCCTGATCTTATCCAATGGATTTCATGAATCCCTTTTGCTTCTTGGAGTCATGTCTCCCTTTCTGTCGACATTCGCATAGTTTCCAGGAGGGCGAAAATATCTTGAATCTCATTACCTTTACTATGAGGAGTCTCAAATGACACAGAGAGAACCCTCATTTCTCTCTACTATCGTTGACCACCATAACATTCAAATTCAACACAATCTCATGTTATGGTGGTTCTTACTATGCGACTATTGCAGTTGTTTTATACCAGTCGAAGACCTCTAAATTTGTTAGGCCATCAATGTTTATGAGTCATCGACACTTCTTACAGGTGTCCTTGCCTCTTTTTAGATTATTTTCACCATCAAAATTTTCCTCTGTCGTTATCAAACTACCCCGGAGGGTGCTGCAGTTATCTACATCAGCATACCACTTCAGTTATTGTCTTACATTTTTTTTACATGACACGAGCATGGGGCATGCCTACCTCATTTGTATACATATTTTATTTCTCTACCTAGAGATAGATTCAGGTCTCACGGTTTCCCCCCTCCCTCCTATAGGATCTCTCTTGCAGTTATTATCAACACTCTTCATTACAATGGTACTCTCAATAGAAGAAACATTGATGTATTTTGGCTATACATATGCTCCTAACCTCACACATCAGGGGGCATATGTTATCACTGAAATTTCTTCTGCAACATTGCATGCAAATGGTTATAGGAATACAACATCTCCAAACACCTATTAGTTCACCTGCAGCACCAAAAATGCATTTCCAAGGGGGAAAAACTATACAACTGGTCAAAAAATTGGCATGCGCTGAAACACTAAAGGAAGTGCGCGCATAGTGCACGGGCCAAAGAAGCCTATAGAGCACACAATGAGCTATATGCATGACTGTGTATGAGAAAATCCATGCACTCTTGTGAATGGCATATTTATGGTTCTTGTCAGCCCCTCACCCAATTCTGGACCAGCTCCCAACTTGATTTGATCCTCAAATCCAAGCTGAATCTGAATGGGGGGCTATTCAAAGACCTAAGGGTGCCCTAAAGGGACCCTTGTCCACACTAATAACCAGTTGGATATTGCCTCAAAGACATGTTATAAATGGAGGCCATGGGTGCACTAAGAATTTAAGAATCTCATAGTATTGGTATGCTGCCTCTATCCTCCCTCAAGAAGCCTCTTTTTTTCTTGGAGCATTCTAGGAACATATCAATAAGTTATTCCACTCACCTCTTGAGGGAATAGGCTTGGATTTCTTCACCATTTGATTTCTAGTTTATTATTGTAAGAAGAGCTCTCAAATAGGGGAATCAAGAGCCCTCCCAAGGTGTAACGTCCCCAACCACCCATGGTCATACCACACTACATGAGGGAACTCTTATTGTTCTCTCTCTATGGAACATACTGTAACATGCTCAGTATTCAACTGAGCTATGCCACATAATTCTAAAAATACATGCATATACACACAGGAATATATACATATTGAACTGCATGCAATAAAACATACATACACGCAGAACTCTTGCAGAAGCTTTATCAATAAAACATAACAGACAATTACTTTACATAATACACGAATTCATGCTGAAATCATAGTAAACACATACATGTAGCATATACAGGAAATACCCATAAACATACAGACATTTATAATCACACATATGATAAACCTGTAGAATTAGCACATAAATAACAATGCAACATGTAAATTTATCACACAATTGGTACTTATCTTGATAATAATGTCACCAACTGTGTGCAGACCATCCACGAACCTCCCAGCCTTAGACAACATTGTTCATCACTCTCAACAATGAGTCACCCCTGAGCTGGGACTAAACTCCACCCGGGTAAGGGATTCCTAACCAGGCTAAAGGCTCATAGACAATAGGAAATACTTCATCTCAGGTACTCACTCAACTAACAACCTACATCCTCTCATTCCCCACATGCCTATCCCACCCAAGGAAGTGTGCCCCTTATCTGATCAACAGTCCTTTGGCTGCCCCACTTCCCTTCCAAGGCTTCAACAACAGGTCAGACAAGAAGCCTCAGAGCACTATAGTTGCAGTTTATCACCTTTAGGAAATCGATCCCCAACAATTCTCTCACTCGTAGAATTGCTCACGGGCCTGACAACTCACCTCTTCAATATCCCACGGGCCTGACAACTCACCTCTTCAATATCCCATGGGCCCGACAACCCGCTTCTTCAATCCCACTCCCAAGCTAACCAAGTACACAAATAGGAAAATGGTCATGGAAATAGGTTCAGGAACAGTGAAAATGAATGTCTGAAGGGTAACTGACTGTGTGAGTGGAAAATGGTCATGGAGTCATGGCTGAATGATCAAAGGAATCATGGAAGAGATGATGGTAACGATCATCATCCCAATGATGGAAAAAAACCCCAAATGAACTAAGTCCCGACAATATGTATGCATGTCCCCAACTTGACACTTGTCATGTTGGGAGTGACTTTGGTCCACTTATCCCCAAATTTAGAACTTAGGATAACATAATTATCCATACTTTATGTTTTAAGAAATATTAATATAATATTCATTTTTGGCTTAAGCTCTCTGACTTATCCCTTTCCTTAACTTTTGTCCCTCCCTTTCCCTAACTGGTGGATTTTACTCCCCAATATCTTTTATCATGGTCGGTCTGCGCGCAACGATGTATTTCATATTAATCATGAGACATATACAAAATAGGTGCATTGGCCTTTAACATCTAGGCACTCTAGCCTAATTCCAAAACATAAGCATCCCAGCTTATAATAACTTTCTCACCAACCTATAACATATATCATATACATAAAGGCTCGATGACCTCAATATTGTGTGCACTTCAGTTACTGCGTGCAGTATCCGAGAATGAATATTGCACGCACTTTAGTTACTATGTGCGGTATCCATAATTGTGTACACTACATCATTTTATTGCGTAGTACATGCGCGCACTATGGCATGAAAGGTGCATCAAAAAATGATGTCAAAACATCTCACCAACTTAAGTATACTTGCATTACATTTACAAATGGGTTCAGCCAAGGGATATTACAATCCCTTCCCCTTATTTATGCACTGTCCTCAGTGCATCATGTACCCATATACAACAAAATTTTCAAAAATTCTCAAAAATATGTGGGTATTCTGCCTGCATTTCATCCTCATGCTCCCAAGTAGTGTCCTCAGGACCGTACCAGGTCCATTGGACCTTTACAAACCCTATGGATCGATTTTGGAGCTGTTTGATTTTCCGGTCCAGAATGCACACTAGATGCACTTGGAAAGCGCCTTCTTGCTCCACCTGAATCACATTCCAATCAATAACATTATTAGCATCAGGTATATATTTATTTAGCAATGATACATGGAATACATTATGAATAGATATAGATTCAGGCAATGCAATCATATAAGCAACTGGACCAATCCTCTCTAGGATTTCAAATGGTTCACAAAATCTGGCTGCCAACTTGGCGCGGCTTCCTAGCTTCAGGGAACTTCTGTTAGCTTTCACTTTCAGGAAAACATGATCACCCACTTTGAAATCTCTGTGGGTTCTGTTCTTATCGGCATAACTTTTCTCCCTGTCTTGGGTAGCTTTCAAATTCTGCTTAATTTTTATCATTTGGTCCTCCATATCCTTGAGCAACTTTGGCCCAATTACCATCCTATCAGCTGGATTATCCCCGCTTACTGGAGTATTTCACTTTTTGTCGTAAAGTGATTCAAATGGGCTCATCCTCAACGATGCCTGATACCCATTGTTGTAAGCGAATTCTACCAAGTGCATGTAGTCTTCCCATTTCGATGGTTTTTCCATCACATACATTCTCAGTATGTCTTCTATCACTCTGTTCACCCTCTATGTCTGTCCATCAGACTCGGGATGATAAATTGTACTAAAGTTCAGATTCATTCTGAATCCTTTGAAAAATCCTTTCTAGAAATTTGAGGTGAATTTTGGGTCTCTATCGAACACAATTGTCTTAGGAATTACGTGCAATTGTGCTACTTCCTTCATTAAAATATAAACAACATCTGCTACCTTGTGAGTAGTTTTCAGTGGAATAAAATGGGAAGATTTTGTAAGATTTTCCACCACCACCATGATCAAATCATGCAGCTTTCTTGTTCTGGGAAATCCCATAATAAAATCCATTGTCACCACTTCCCACTTCCATTCAGGAATGGGCAAAGGTTGCAGAAACCCTGCTGGGTGCCTATGCTCAGCTTTAACTTTCTGGCATTCCATACATCTAACGATGTATTCAACGATCTCTCTCTTCATACTTGGCCAAAATTATTGGTTCTTGACCACTGCCATGGTTTTTTGATATCCAGGGTGCCCTGCATAAGTAACATTATGCATCTCATGAAAAATCATACATTTCAAGTCCTGGACATTTGGTACAAAAATTATGTTCTTGTGTAGCAGTATTCCATCTATTCCCAAATTATAAATATTCATCTTCTATGGTATCTTACCTTGTTGTAGCTTTGCTACCAATTCTCTATACTGCAGGTCTGCATTTGCAGCCTCCATAATTTTTCTTTTAATATCAGTCTGATACATGCTAATGGTTGTAGCATGTAGTTCTTGCACCCTCCTGCTGAGTGCATTAGCCACTTTATTCACTTTCCCCTTGACATGCTTTATATCAAAGTCATATTCACTTACAAATTCTAACCATCTGCTTTGGCTAGCATTTAGATTTGGCTGATCAAATAAATATTTCAAACCATTGTGGTCTGTTATTAGCATGAACCTTTTCCCCATGAGGTAGTGTCTCCATTTCCTCAAGGCACGTGCTATGGCTGCCAACTCCAAATCATGAGTGGCATAGTTTCTTTCATGCTCCTTCAACTTCCTTGATTCATAACATATGACAAATCCGTTTTGAGTGAGGACTCCACCAAGTCCTTCATTACATGCATATGTGCATACAACAAAGTCTTCCTTTGGGTCTGCAATCCTTAATATTAGAGAACTTGTCAATAATTGTTTCAAGTGTTGGAAAATCTTTTCACAATCCAATGTCCACTGAAACTGCACACCCTTTCTTTGCAAGGAAGTGATTGGGTGTGCTATATTTGAGAATCCTTCAATAAATATCATGTAGTAGCCTACAAGACCCATGAATGATCTCACCTCTATCACATTCTTTGGCACTGACCATTCTCTAATGGCTTCTATCTTCTCAGGATCCACTACTATCCCATCTTTTGAAATGATATCCCCCAAATAATGAATTTGTTTCTGATAAAATGAGCACTTGCTCAATTTGGAATACAACTGATGCTCCCTTAATACTTTCAACACCATCCTCAAATGATGTTCATGCTCTTCTTCTGACTTAGAATATATAAGAATGTCATCTAAAAAGACAATGACAAACTTTTCTAAATATTCTCGAAAAACACCATTCATTAAGCACATGAAAACAGCTGGTGCATTTGACAACCCAAATGGCACCACTGTGAACTAATAATGACCATACCTTGTCCTGAAGTTGGTCTTGCTGATATATTCCTCTTTAATCCTTACTTGATGGTATCCTGATCTAATATCTATCTTTGAAAATATCTTTGCATCCTTCAATTGATCAAAATATCATCAATCCTTGGCAGAGGATACTTGTTCTTAACAGTCACTTTATTCAACTATTTGAATTCAATGCACAATCTTAATGTTCCATATTTCTTTTTCACAAACAAGACTAGGGCACCCCAAGGTGACACACTTGGGTATATATACCCCTTCTTCAGAAGTTATTCAAGTTGCATTTGCAACTCATTCAATTCTGGTGTACTCATTATGTAAGGAGTCTTTGACACTGGAGCTACTATAGGCATTAGATTTATAGAGAAATCAGTGTCTCTCTTTGGGGGTAGTCCTAGTACCTCCTTGAATACATCTTCAAACTCTTTCAGGACTGCAAAATCTTCCAAATTTGGCACCTTATCTTTAGGTGTCTCTTCCATATAAGCTGCAAATATTTGACACCCTTTTATGTAACATTTCTTCAGCTGCAATGCTGAAATTTCTCTAATGGTTACTTCTTTGGGAATTCTCTGCACTTTCCTTTGGTTTCCTTCCTCATCCAAGCAATCGAATGCTTTGTTATGACAGTCTAAGAGAGCATGATGTTGGTCCAACCAATCCATCCCAACTAGACAGTCATAGGAACCTAAAGACAAGATGTTCAAATATGCCTTGGTGTTCAGCCCATTCATGCCCATAAGACATGACTTAACATCTCATTAACTTTTCTTCTGGCTCCTGTAGCCAGTTGCACCAACCAATATTTTCCATGCTTGATCCTTGGAAATTGCAAACTTTCCACCATCTTAGGGTCTATATAACTATGACTAGCTCCCAAATCAATTAAAATAGCAATGGTTTGGTTGTTAATCATACCTTCCACTTCAATCATGTGTGACTGATACTTTTCTTGCTTGTTATCCATGGCTGCATAGATCCTTGGCACATTTCTTCCCATGTCCCCCACTATTTCAACTTGTTGTACATTGTAAACAATTCTTCCTTTTTCACCTCTGTGAGGACAATCTCTGAACATATGATCTCCTTTACAACCCCAACATTGAATAGGTAGTTGCTTTGGCCTTTGACTCTCTATTTCAATCATTCTAGGCTCTCTAGGAGTTTGTTGTCCCTGAGGATTATTTTTGAAGAAGGATGGCTTAGATCCCTTCTTTCTCTAATCCACCTTGAACATCTTTTTGTCTTCCCAAGCCTTTTGGAAAGTTGGTGTTGCGTTCTGCTAATCATATAGGCATTTAGCTCACCTTATGGTCTCTTACAAAGTCTTGGGATCATCATATTGTATTTTGTCACTGATGAATGATGGAAATCCACTCAAATACCTTTGAATTTTGATTGTCTCATCCTTGATGAAAGAGACATACTTCAACAGTTCTAGAAACCTTCTTTCATATTCCTCTATGGTCATTCCTCCAAGCTTGAGTTCAAAGAACTCTTTCATTTTCTTGTCATAATATCTCTTAGTCAAGTATTTCTTCTCAAAATACTTCTTAAATTCCCTCCAAGTAATACTTTTATCCTTAATGTGTTGCACCTGCACAAGATGATCCCACCACATGGATGCCTTTCCTTTGAGTTGATAGATGGCAATTCTACCATCTACATGAGAAGAATAATTATGCAATTGAAAATACTTTCTCATGCCCAACAACCATGTTTTTGCATCTTCATCCTTCTTGTGCTCACCATCAAATGTAGGAGGTTTGATTTTGTTCATTTCTCCTTGTAGCTCATCCACCTTAGACCTCTTATGCCTTTTGATAGGGGATAGACTTGAGTTGCTACCTGCTCTCTTATTGGAATGCCTTGAGGAGTGATGGTGATGTTTTCTAACACTTCTAGCTCTTATTTTTTCATCTGAAGGCTTGTGACTTCCAGATTTGCTTGAGTCACTCTCCTTATCCAATTTCTTTTCTATTCTATTCAAACCCTCCAGTAACTTCATGTTGAAGTCATCTTCTTGCTCCTTGGCTTTCATAAGACTTTAATTATCATCTTTATGGCTTTGGACATCCCTCTGCAAATTTTTAATGGTCTCTACCATATTCATGTTTTCATTCCTTTCATCTCCATGTCCATTGGAGTTTGTTCCTTCAATGCCCAAATGGACATCCATCCCTATTCTCTCATCTTGCTGACTGTAATTCTCACGTGCATCTTCCCTTCCTATGGACTCTACACTGATCTGATTTGATCTAGTTGTTGTTAATTCTACAAAAAGTGAAGCCATCAAAACTTATTAGGCTAACTAATCAACCATTCATAAAAATATGAACCATTTTGGTTCAATATATGCATCCGAATTATTTCCTTTGATTTCCTGGTGTTATCACCATGACAACATTTTTTTTTTCTTGGATACATCGAAGCGAAAAAAAGGTTGTCGAAACCACTTTCACCAAAGTCTCAATGTCATGTTATTCAATATGTCAAAACCACCATTCGTGGGGCGGGCGATGGCTAGTCAGATCACCCCGTCTCACTCATTCAATACTTCACAGCCGTATGAAGTCAGGTGAACGCCACCATGTAACGAACTCAAAAGCTAATCATTCAAAATGGATTAGCTGAGCATGGAAAACCAATGTACTTGTGCGCAAGTATTTATGCGCTTCATGATTGGGATGTTATAACTACCCAACTCTCAAGCATGGAGGCATCATCTTATCCATAAATAGAGTAATCTCCAAATTTGATCGACCTTCTGAACTCTGTAAAAGCATTTCGGTGTCCACAAAATTGAGATACATGTATCGGGCTATATCCAGTAAGACTAGTTATTCGAGCAACATGGCATATTTTCCTACGAGTAAGAAGGAAAAGGTAATTACACATATCTTAGCGACTAAATTCCACACAGAACCTGCTACAGACTCGACATTGGAAGTCAGGCTAAATCCCATTATGAAGGATCTAGTCATCAACAAGCAAACTGTTAAGAAAAAATGGAGCAAGCGATAGAAGGAAGAACCCATAGCTGAAACGACTGAAAGTGTTGGAGAGAATCAATCGGTCTGGCTAGATACTTTAAAGGAGGAGCTCGCTAAGCTGAAATGAGTCATCAAATAAAATTAAGTACATTTCAGCAATTTTTGGACAGATGGTAGCAGAGGTAAGGGACTCCAGAGATGATAGAACTATTCTTAAATGGCCCCTTTAAAATAGGACATCTTCTTTAAATCATTCCCTTTTTGTAACTTTGGGACTACAATGAATATATAAACGCATAAGTGGATTTTGGATTGTTTATGACAAGATTCTAACAGGTGGTGCTATGAATCTTGTTTTCTTCCTTATTATGCATTTCTTGTAAGCTTATATTTCACTTTCATCTATATGAATCAGAGAAATATAAAACCCAGAATTCATCTCTTAGATGCTCTCAGCTTTAGCAATTTAGACTATATTTATTTCTTCTCAAACCAAATCTGAATTCATTTTAAATAATGCTCTGATGCAGTTGTGTGTTTCTTTTTCCTCTAATACCATGCAAATTTTCTATTAAACTCATACTCATCGCCTTCCAAACGAATTCGCGCACAAAAAAATTCCACCTGTACACCCATATTTATCGTGCAAAACAACACCACAAGGTAAATTGTGCTTCCGCGCACCTATATCTACTATGAATTTCTTCTCCATTACGTCAATAAATTGCGCGCACTACCTTTGCATTGCGCGCCAATATTCACTGTACATAGTTTTGGTTCTTGCACTGATACCTATTGCACACAGTTTTTGTATCGTGCACTGATATTTCATGTGCATTTCACTCTATGCATTGCACCATGCCAAAGTTCAATATACCCCACCGCGCACAATAATCTGCACGCACCATTGACTACACCGTCGCAACTGTGCACAATAATCTGCATGCACTAATCAAACTCCTCTTTGTTTTGCGATACTGTGCACACCACGTGCACCATTACTATGTGTGTGCACACCACGCAATGTTAATTTTAGCATGTGCATCCACACACAATATTCTACCGCGCGGCGCCACAATTTATCGTGCACACCTACACGCCAACATTTTCCGCATGGTGCCAAAATTTTCCATGGACGCTCTATGTCTTGAAATTTGGCCACTTCCAAATTAGTCTTTTGTGAATATTCACTTCAACTGAACCTTACCGGCCCATCCAGGCTCAACGTTCGAACTGAAGCTCTGATACCATATTGTAATGTCCCTGTCCACCCATGGTTGGACTACGCTACATGAGGGAACTCTTATTGTTCTCTCTCTGCGGAACATACTGTAACATGCTCAGTATTCAACTGAGTTATGCCACATAATTCTACAAATACATTAATATACACACAGGCATATATACATATCGAACTGCATGCAATAAAACATACATACACGCAGAACTCTTGCGGAAGCTTTATCAATAAAACATAACAGACAATTAATTTACATAATACAGGAATTCATGTTGAAATCACAGTAAACACATATATGCAGCATATACAGGAAATACCCATAAACATACAGACAGTTATAATCACACATATGATAAACCTATAGAATTAGCACATAAATAACAATGCAGCATGTAAATTTATCACACAATTGGTACTTATCTTAATAAGAATGTCACCAACTATGTGCAGACCATCCATGAACCTCCCAGCCTTAGACCACACTGTTCATCACTCTCAATAGTGAGTCACCCCCGAGCTGGGACTAAACTCCACCGGAGCTAAAGGCTCATAGACAACAAGAAATACTTCATCTCGGGTACTCACTCAACTAACATCCTACAACCTCTCATTCCCCACATGCTTGTCCCACCCAAGGAAGTGTGCCCCTTCTCTGCTCAAAAGTCCTTTGGTTGCCCCACTTACCTTTCAGGGCTTCAACAACAGGCCAGACAGGAAGTCTCAGAGCATTGTAGTTGTAGTTTAACACCTTCAAGAAATCGATCCCCATCAATTATCTCACTCAGAGAATTGCTCATGGGCCTCACAACCCACCTATTCAATTTCCCATGGGCCTGACAACTCGCTTCTTCAATCCCACTCCCAAGATAACCAGGTACATAAATAGGAAAATGGTTATGGAAACAGGTTCAAGAATAGTGAAAATGAATTTCTGAAGGGTAACTGACTGTGTGAGTGGAAAATGGTCATGGAGTCATGGTTGAATGATTGAAGGAATCATGGAAGAGATGATGGTAACAATCATCATCCCAATGATGGAAAAAAAACCCAAATGAACTAAGTCCCGACAATATGTATCCATGTCCCCAACTTGACACTTGTCATGTTGGGAGCGACTTTGGTCCACTTGTCCCCAACTTTAGAACTTAGTATAACATAATTATTCATACTTTATGTTTTAAGAAATATTAATATAATATTCCTTTTTGGCTTAAGCTCTCTGGCTTAGCCCTTTCCTTAACTTTTGGCCCTCCCTTTCCCTAACTGGTGGAGTTTAGTCCCCCATCTCTTTTATCGTGGTCGGTCTGCATGCAGCGATGTATTTTATATTAATCATGAGACATATACAAAATAGGCGCACTAGCCTTTAACATCTAGGCGCTCTGGCCTAATTCCAAAACATGAGCATCCCAACTTATAATAACTAGCTCACCAGCCTATAACATATATCATATACATAAAGGCTCGTTGACCTCAATATTGCCTGCACTTCAGTTACTGCACACGGTATCTAGGAATGAATATTGTGCATAGTTTAGTTATTGCACGTAGTATCCGGAATTATGTACAATACATCATTTTACTGCATAGTACATGCGCGCACTATGCCATGAAAGGTGCATCACAAAATGATGTCAAAACGGCTCACCAGCTTAAGTATACTTGCATTACATTTACAATTGGGTTTTGTTGAGGGATATTACACAAGGAGGAAGAGGGTATCCATAAGTCCTCCTTTCTCTACGGTGTTTGCTAACTAATATAGTTATCCATTGGTGGCATACTCATTGGTCATTTGGTTGATTGATTTTGGTTCAAAATTTCTTATGCATTTTAGTTTTATTTCCTTAGTTATTTCTAGTTTAGTTGTTTGTTTATTTCATGTGATTGGATTGTTTAATTCATACACTAACCTCTATCTTATATAGAAACTCAATCTCGTAGGCGTTTGCATCAAACTTCCTCAAGATCTTACATGTTCCTATCTTCTTCATCTTCAACTTGTTATATGTTCCCCTAGGGAACCTTTCCTTCCTGAGATGTGAAAAAACTTAATCTCCTACTTCGAATTGAAGTTCCCTGCAATGTTGATCAGCTCTTTGTTTGTACTTCTAGTTGAAACTCTGCAACTATTCTCTGATCTGGTTATGGAGTTTATGCATTTCAGCAGCAAAATCTTATGCTCCAACACTTATGATCTCACCATGTTCCAAGTCTCTCAACTTAGACACTCCCCTGGATTGCATTCCATATAGTATTTGGAATGGGCTCCTTCTGGTGCTCCTGTTTGGTGAGTCATTGTATGCAAACTCTTCTTGTGGTAGAATTTGATCCCACTGATTATGATGTTCAGTGACCAAACTCCTCATTAAATTTACTAAACTTATGTTTACCACCTCAATTTTCCCATCCGTGTGAGGGTGATAAGTTGATCTGAAGAACAAATCTGTCCCCATTTTATTCCACAACGTCCTCCAAAAGTGACCAACAAATTTTGTGTCTATGTCCGAGACAATGCTTCTGGGTAGGCTGTGAAGTCTCACAACTTCCTTGAAAAACAGATTTGCAACATCTGTTGTGTCACTGGTCTTCTGGCATGGAATGAAATGTGTCATCTTTGAAAACCCATCCACTACCACGAATATGGAGTCAAATCCCCTTTGTGTTCTTGGCAATACCGACACAAAATCCATGCTTATTGCATCCCAAGGTCTCTCTGTATTGGAAATGGTTGATACAATCCAATGTTCTGTCTTTTTCCCTTTGCATGTTGGCAGATTCTACATCTGTTCACAAACTTTATCACCTATGTTCTCATACCGGGTCAATAGTATGAACTATTCAACTATGCAAATGTTTTATCATGGTCGAAATGTCCAACCAATCCTCCACTGTGCTTTTCCTTCAAAAGATTATCCCTCATTGAGCATTTTGGTATGCAGAATTGATTTCCTCTGAACAACAGTCCTTCCATAATCATGTACTCTTCCCACTGATTTCTATCTCTCAACACAGGGTTTGTACATGATTCATATGCTTCCTTGAAGTCTATATCATCACAATACATATCCTTAAGGTGTTCAAACCCCAAGGTCTTCACCTAGAATTCCTGCAGAATTAAACATCTCCTGCTTAATGCATCATCAACCTAGTTAGCATTCCCAACAATATGTTTTATGACAAAAGTAAAATTTTGCATAAATTCAACCCATTTTGCATGCCTCTGATTCAGTTTTTCTTGTCTGGTTATGAATTGTAAAGCTTGGTTATCGTTATACAAGAGAAATTCTTGCAGGACAAGAAAATGCCTCCATTTCTTCAAGGATTGAATTATGGCATAAAACTCCTTGTCGTATGTGGAGTATTTCCTCTTAGTTTCATTCAGCTTCTCACTGAAATAGGCAACAATTTTCTTATCCTGACTCAAAAATGCTCCTATTGCAACTCCACTTGCATCACATCTTACCTGAAATGTCTTTTCAAAATTCGGCAACACTAGAATTGGTCGTTCTGCTATCTTCTCATTTAGTACATTGAATATCTTTTCATCCTCCACTGTCCATTTGAATGAATTGTGCATTTTCTTCACTGTATCCATCATTGGTGCACAAATCCCACTAAACTATCTAATGAAATTCCTATAGAAAATCGCTAATCCATGGAAGCTCCTTACCTCAAAAATGCTCATTGGTGACGACCATTCTATGATCACTTTCACCTTCTCTGGATCCATCTTCAGTTCATTCGAAGAGATCACAAAACCCAAATAAATGAGTTCCATTTTCATAAAAGAGGAATTCTTCAGATTTAGCAGCTTCTCCTGTTGTCGCCTCCTCATTACTAACTTTAGGTGCCTCAAATTGTCCTCTTTAGTCCTGCTAAATATCAGTATATCGTCCAGATATAAAACTACAAATTTTCCAATGAAATCTTTCAGAATTTCATTCATCAGCCTCATAAAAGTGCTCGGGGCATTCATTAAGCCAAATGGCATAACCAGCCACTCATACAAACCTTCGTTTGTCTTAAAGGTTGTTTTCCATTCATCACCTTCTCTCATCCTGATCTGGTGATATCCACTTTTCAAATCTATCTTAGAAAAGAAATCTATTAAACCATCCATTCTTGGTAAATGGAATCTATACCTAATGGTGATCTTGTTGATGGCTCTCGAGTCTGTGCACATTCTCCATCCTCCATCCTTTTTTGGGCTCAACAAAGTTGGTACTGCGCATGGGCTCAACACAGTTGGTACTGGGCATGGGCTCAAACTCTCTCTGACCAAACCCTTATCTAGAAACTCTTGGAATTGGCTCTTCACCTCCTCATTCTCTCGAGGTGTTAATTTGTATGCTTCTTTGTTTGGAAGAATTTCTCCTAGTATCAAGTCAATATGATGACTTATACTCATGATGGGTGGTAATGAGTTTGGCAGCTCATCCACCACTATATCAGCAAAATTATCCAGCAACTCCTAAAATTATTTAGGAAAATCATCCATCGATGTACTCTTAAGGATAACTCTGGGCTTCCTCACCACAGTGAGCTGCATCTCATGTTCCTCCTTGACTTCTTTCAAGAGTTCCTTCCCACTCATGAGAAGTATGTATGTGCTAGCTTCTCCTTTCACTCTCTTCTCCTCTATTGGCAGCAACATATGTGTCCTACCATTCTTCTCCAATGTATATGTGTTTTTCCTCCCATCATGAATGGAGTTTCTGTCAAAATTCCATGGTCTTCCCAATAGAACGTGGCATACGTCCATGGGAATTACATCACATAGGATTTCATCTTTATAAGCTCCTATTTTAATTTCAACCAGGCATTGTTTAGTAATTATTACCTGGTGTCATTTTTTCAACCCTGATACCTTGTATGGGTTCAGTTGTGCAGTTGTCTTAAACTCCAATTTATCCACCATATATGTGGATACTAGGTTTTCAGTGCTCCCACTGTCAACGATCACCTTGCATATTATGTCCTTAGTCTTTCAAGTTGTCTTGAAGAGACTGTTTCACTGCACTGGCTTTTAAATTTCTGCCTCTGATTTTAAGAGAATTTTTCTCAACATCAGGGATGATCCATCCTCTACTCCTTCTACTTCAACATATCTTCAATGTGCTTCTGAAATGTGAGCTTCTCCTCCTTCCTTCTTCTTCTCGAGGCATTCCCAAGACATGTGTCCTATCTTTCCACTGGCATAGCATCTTATTCCTCCTCTAGCTCTTCCTCTAGAAGAGTTTCTTCCAAAACCTTGTCTTTCCTGGGAACTTCCTCCTCTTTTCAAGTGACTGTGTGGTTTCTTAGCCTCGTCCTTAGATTGATGTGTTCTATCACGATTAAATCCCTTGATTTTTCTTGGGACCGAGATTTTACCTCTTCCTCACTGGTTCTATTTTCTGGCCAACTTCTCCTCTGCCTTCAGCACAAACTGATAAGCATCCTCCACGGTCTTGACTGACATCATGTTGAGCTCGTCCTAGATTTCATATCTCAAGCCATTTATATATATGGAAACCTTTTCTTCATCTCTCTCCCTTTGTCTAGTTTTGATGTTCAACCGGTAGAACTCCTCGGTGTACTCCTTAACTGTCATCCCTTTATGTATCAGGTTTTGCATCTTCCTAAACAAATTTATTTGATAATCTTTGGGAATGAACTTAGCCTTCAACTTGGCTACCATTCTATCCCAACTCTTTATCCTCTGTTTGCCTTTAATTCTCCTCTCAACCTACAGTTCATCCCACCACAGTGTTGCATGTTCCTTTAGTTTGGTGACCGCTTTCTTCACCTTTCTCTCTTCATCAACATATTCATAGTCGAAGTGTTTTTCTATGGATCTTATCCAATACAATAGTTCTTTGGCATTGATATTTACCTCATACATGGGGACCTCTATCTTATCTCTACCTCCCAATCTAGAAACTGCTCTCAACAAGTGTTCTTCTACAACATCCTCTCATGTAGCTTCATCGACAACATTCTCGCCCACTGTGTCTTCGCTTTCTGCATCATTGATGTCTCCAGTGTCATGTGCTCTCCTTTGCATTGCCTCCATTGCTTCCAATATTGCACAAATCTCTCGCATCTCCCTCTCTACATCACGGTTGGCTAAAGGTGCCTCTCCTCGTCTCCTTGACGGCATTGTGTTGATTGTCTGTCACACACAAAGTACAGCTTCGATTTCTCCATCTCTTCCTCTTTCTCTTTCGCCTGAAGTATATAGACGAAGAATTTAATCTCTAATACCACCTTATTCATACCCCCTATCTCCTCTTCATGTCTGCGCGACCTCCCGGTCAGGATCTTTGACTCAGGAACCAAAATGGCTCTCCTAGTTTCACACTGGAACCTTTAAAACTAAATCCACAGGTCCTTGTCTGTGTTCTTCTCGTGCAAACCAACTCTAGGTGCGAGCCTCCACTCTACGTGACCATAGGCATGACCATGGGCTTAGCCCAAAAGGCACATCACGTCTCACGACTTTAAGGTTCTCGGTACAACAACTCCTCGACTCCTCCAAGTCTCGAAACCCCAAAAAGGGATAACAGGGGTTAGTTCCTCCCCTCTCTCTACTCGGGTGACCACACACCTATGACCATAAGCTTTAACACACAGGAACATCACGTTTCGCAATGTCGGGATCTCACGACGCAAGGCACCCAACTCTTCCAAGTACCGAAAGCCAAAATCGCGATGGCCTGGGAATTATAGTCCAAATCTCCCTTCGATCGATGACTACGATCGAATCGACGTTTCCTGTTTCATGACTTCATGCCTTACAAATTCCACTCACTCATTCTCTCGATCATCGAAATTGTGAAATACTTTTTCACTGCAGATCAACGGCTCTCACTCCTCCCCCTGATCGATGACTGTGGTTGAAACGGTGTTTCGTGTTTCGCGACTTCAGGTATTTTGAAATATCACACCCTGAACTCCTTTGCCGAGAGATCCCTGAAACATTTGACCCATTGATACTTGTCCCTACTCAATCAATGGTTGTGATATCGTCAAGGATTTGGACTTCAAGATTTTGAAGTCTCCAACCTTTGTGGGTTTTCCCTCTTGGACATACGCAGTGTTAAAGCTCACGCAACTTGTCTCGAATCAGAATACTTTTGACTCTCGACCGTGATCCAACGGTCGATAATGCTCCTCCTCCTAAGCTTTGAATCTTTCAGACTTAGAATATTTTCTAAGTCTTTGAAGGTTTTTACCTTCACTTCTGTTGGGAAATGGGATTCCTGGATCTCACTAACACTTATCTGAATTGTTACTCCTTCTAAGCTTTGCTTTGTATAGACTTTGATTTCCTGCACACTCCTTGCATCTAATGGATTTCGATAGCTCAGATCCAAAGGATTTCTTATAGAGAAATTCCTCCTGATCTCCTGGCGTCCTCTCCTGTCTCAATGCACACCTTACAAAGCTTCAAATGAAGAGAAACAATTGAAATTGAAAAACTAACATTCACAGTTCCATTCTCTCCTATGGAGATTCATTCACTTTCTCATAAAACAGAAAATGATAGGAAAGCGAAAAAATTGTTCACACACCATGCATTTGGATAGATTTTTCTTCCGTTCTATTCACAAGTGCCAAAATGGCTACAAATACATTCAATTTACAACAACTGAAAACTGAGATCTCCTGCTAACTCGCAATTAT
The DNA here is from genome assembly GCA_009831015.1 of Picea engelmannii. Classification (NCBI taxonomy): domain Eukaryota; kingdom Viridiplantae; phylum Streptophyta; class Pinopsida; order Pinales; family Pinaceae; genus Picea; species Picea engelmannii. The sequence continues at coordinate 163,295 of ML781770.1, forward strand.
CCTACAACTAACTTCTTTCTCTATTGCAGCTAACCCTACCTGGACGTACAAAAACTCTATTTAACTCAGAGATATTTTTAGGGTTTCCCCTGCCTACATATCTACTCTAAAACTTAATCTACTGGCTATCTTAGACTAGTTTCAATCCAGAGCCATAATGGAAACTCTTGCTCCGCTTGCAATTTTCAAAACGTGCCTCAGAGGGTAAATTTCGGCATTGGTTCAAGCATGCCTCCAAAGGTAAATTTCGGCATTGAGCTAAGGCGGATTTCAAAATTGGTTGCAACTGAGAATGTTGAAATCCTGGAATAACTCCCACGTGTTGAGTGGTCCTACCTCTGCACGCTTGCCAACGATGCTCTTGCATCAATTTCTTAATGGAGATATAGAGGAAGAAGTATATATGGAGCAACCTAAAGGATTCTCATTGACAGATAATCCTGATTATGTCTGCAAGATGAAGAAGTCTTTATATGGACTGAAACAAGCACCATGAGCTTGGTATTATAGACTGGACAAATTTTTACAAGACAAAGGGTTCAAGAAAGGTATTGTTGAAAACAATCCCTACATTAAGTCTGAAGGTGATGATTTACTAGTTGTTTTGGTTTATGTAGATGACATTATTTTGGGTTGTACTAATGATTCCTTTGTCCAGTGGTTTGCTAACTCTATGAAAACAAAGTTTGAGATGTACATGATAGGAGAACTGTCAAACTTTCTTGGTTTACAAGTAAATCAGAGTTATGCAGGAATTTTTATCACTCAAGAAAAATATTTGAAAGAGATGTTGAAGAAGTTCCAGATGGAAGATTCTTCCCTTGTTAGTACACCTATGATGGTCAGTTGCAAGCTCAATAAAGATGATATTTCACCTGATGTTGATCAAAGGACATATCAATAAATGATAGGCAGTCTTTTGTACATCACAACATCCCATCCTGATATAATGCAAGTTGTTGGAATGGTAGGTCATTATGCGTCTGCTCCTAAACAAAGTCATTTAGTAGTTGTAACAAGGATATTCAAATACTTGAAGGGAACAATGACTTATGGTCTGTGGTATCCTAGAAATCAAAATTTTCAGTTAATTGCTTATTCAAATGTTGATTGGGCAAATTGTGTGGATGAGAGAAAGAGCACCAATGGAGGTGCATTCTTCCTGGGTGACTTTTTAGTAGAATGGATTAGTAAGAAGCAGGGATCTATTTCCTTATCAACTACAGAGGTAGAGTACATTTTTGTTGCTACTTGTTGCACTTAGATTTTATGGATGATACAAACTCTTGCAGATTTGAAGGTAACTTATACTGATCCCATCCCACTTCACTGTGATAACACTAGTGCCATTAGTGTCTCCAAGAATCTTTTACTTCATTCAAAGACTAAGAATATACCAATAAAATACCATTTTATCAGAGAACAAGTTACAAACAGAGTTGTTCAGTTTAATTATATTCCTTCCACAGAACAGATAGCTTTCATCTTTACTAAATCGTTAGTAGCAACACCTTTTGGATATCTTCGTCAAAAGTTGGGGGTTATATCTTCTTTCGTCTAATATGTTCACCTTATCAGGATGACTATGTGTTTGTCACATATCTGATACCTTTGAGATGTACTGCAATAGCTCAGGGGGAGCATGTTTCTTCTTTGACATTGATGTCAAAGGGGGAGAAAGTGTGGTAATGGTAAAGATGCTACAGTGGTATGGTTGGATGTCGAGGCAGAGTAGTGTAGTTCTTCATGTTCTTCAAGGTTTCCATCAATGCCAAAGGGGGAGATTGTTGGAATATTTATAGACAGAAGGCAGAGTATGCTTGTTTGTCATTGATGGCAAGATCATCATGATGAGAGTATACTTGTTTTCCAATGATAGCAAGATCAACAACACAGTGATAATGGCATGGAAAGAAAAGAAGTGTAAGCTCAGGAGGATGAGCAACAATGATCGTTGGATCACCCATCCCGAATTCTTGATGGTCGTCAGATCTGAATTCAGATAGGAGGAGCGCACCGAAGAGGAGAACAAATATCATATGTTGGACCTAAGCATCGAGGACCAACAGCCATCAGATCCTGTATAATTGAGAAGAGGATAAGGCTAAGTACTATCCTCTAAACTCATGATATGCAAAGTTTTGAAACAATCCTGGCCGTTGAAGCCAGAGAACACGTGGCGAGCAATTGGAATTTCATTGACTTGCACATTATAGGAGTCAAAGGAGCATGGTGTGGAAACTCGTGATACACGAAGTTGTGAAACAATCCTGGTCATTGAAGCCAGAGGACACATGGCGAGCGATTGGCATTTCACTGAATTTCACATTGGAGGAGTCAAAGGAATATGACACAGGAACTCACGACATGTGAAGTCGCAAAATGATATGGGTTGTCGGATCACCAAAGTTCTAGACCGTTGATCTGACAAGCGAAGCACTTAAATGTTTGGCCCATGGTCATAGCCAAGGTCACATCGTTGAAGGATGAAGGGAGGAGCCAGCACGCTTCTAAACTCCATTTCGGAGTTTCACAAGTTGGGAGTTATGAGGCAACTCACAGCAGGAAATTGTGAAACACGAAATCACAACATGATCACAGTCGTCCATCAAAGGGAGAGATTTGAACCGTTGATCCGGTATGGAGTATTTCAGATATCATGACTTGGGAGAGTCAAGACACCTCATACCAAGATCCCCGAAGTTGTGAGTCACGAAGCACCTTCTGGATAAGCACTTAGTCACAACTGGTGGTCATATAAGAGGAAGGAGCTAGCCCAACTAAGCTCCATTTCGGAGATCACGACATGGGAGAGTTGAGATGTCTCATCATAAGATTTTTGAAATGCAAAATTGTGAAATCACTTTCTATTTAGCATTCGGTCATAGCCAGTGGAAATATAGGATAAACACGAGTCCCTGCGGGTGTAATCCAACGGTGTTGTTTAATTGGGAATTTGATCGAAGGGCTACTTTTTCACCTCATGGTTAATTTTTCAGTTATGATTCAGTTAGAAAAACTGAATCATAGTTCTTGGACATTTGGCGATTCAGTCATTGAGGCATTTTCCTTGGAGATTCGAGGTGTAACTGAATCGGTGGGAGAGCATAAAAGAGATATGCAGTGACTTTTTGAGGTTGGTTGTTCTCACTGGAAAAATGAGTTGAACTGGGAGAAAGGAAAATCATAGTATGCACAGTGTGAGATCAAACTCAGAGATGAGAAACAGAAGATGAAAACAACAGAAAAGGTGAAGAGAGTAGAATGAACACATACCAAATATCTTGAGAGGAACAGAGAAAGAAAATATAGAAAGAGACAACAAGTCAATCCAAGTATGAATAGAGAAGAAGAATAGTGAAGTAGAAAAGAATTGCAGAACAGAGAAGAAATCGTAAGAATTGATATACCTGTATTGTTGGTTATTCAATTATTTATTTATAATCAAGGAGGTAGGGTGGTGCTAGGGAGGACTGTAGTCCTCTGTTATTCAAGTTGGTGCTTGAATACTGGAAGTTGAATCTTTCATCTAGTTGTGGCTAGAAAACTGGGTGGCGGGGTGGTACTTGGGAAAACACAAATTTTTTTGTATGCAAGTTGGTGCTTGTATAAGTGGAAGTAGGTGCTTCCATCTAGTTGGTGTTGGAACACTCAGGGAATCAGTGCTTCCTTCTAGTGGGTGCTACAGAAATCAAAGGGTTGGTGCTCTCAACAAGTTGAAGTTTGTAAAATAGAGGTAGTAGCCTCACATTGAGTTGGTGCTCAAAGATAGATGATGTACAGAACTTTAAAAACTGCCTATCATTCGAAGAAGAAGAGGTTTTCTCCCTTTATGGGTTTCCTCATGAAAATTTGTCTCTGTGTATATCTTATTTGTGACTGGTGTTCATTATTTATGTTGTTCATATCTTGTATAATATTTATGGTCACTTGGAAGAGATTAAAAATTGCTTGAATAGTCATAAATTGTTTAAGCACAGTAACCACTGATTCACCCCCCCCTCTCAGTTGTCTTAGTAATTTCAACACCTTTTTCTATAACCAATGATCCTTTGGTGACCTTGCACACCTTATCTGTAAATATGATATACAACCTTCACTTTTTAACTACTCTGTTGAAATTAGATTTTTCCTTAGATATGGAACATTTTTTACCTCTTTCAACAACCATTGGTTCCCATTGCTTTGCTTTATTTTTACCTTTCCCATTCCAACAATTTTGCATGGTGCATCATCACCCAAATGAACCTGTCCAAAATCACCTTGAACATAATCTAGAAAATGTTTCCTATGGGGTGTGGCATGGAATGAAGCCCCTGAATCTACTACCCAAGACTCAGAAATATTATCTACAGAAAGAATCAAAGAATCTTGTAACACATCACCTGTTACATTTTCTTCCTAATTTTTCTCCTGATGTTCATATATTTGTTTCTTTAGAGCTCTGCAGTCTTTCTTCAGTTTTCCTTTCTTCCCACAATTCTATCACTCTATCTTTCGAAATCGAGATTTGGATCTTCCCTTCATAGAATTCTCTAGGTTCCCTAAGCCCTTTCCTCTATCTTTTTGTCTTCCCATGTTCTCCATGTTTAACGCATTACATGATGTCTCACATGTGATTTTCCATCACATTTCCTCACTAAGGATAACACCAACAACATCATCAAATTTTAAAGTGTTTGAACCAGAGACATAGTTACTTACAGCCATGACCAAGTTGTTCTAGCTTTATGGCAATGAGCACAATATTAGAAGAACCCTGACCTCATCATCAAACTCCACTTTTACAGAACTTAGTTGATTAGTAATCGTATTAAATTCATTTAAATGATCTTCAACAAACCCACCTTCTGACACATTTAGATTAAATAATATCTTCATTAAAAACACCTTATTGGACGTCGAGGGTTTTTCATACAGTTTTACTAATGTGTCAATCATCTCCTTCGTTGTCTTTTCATTTGAAATATTGAAAGCCACCAACACTACCAGGCTCAGCCGTATCGTTCCTAGTTCCTTTATGCCAAGAACCTCCTATTCTTTGTCCTTCATGGTCGTTGGCTTCTTTTCTATTCCACCCAATGGTAGGAATAGATCCTTCTGATATAAATAATCTTCCATCTGCATCTTACATAATTGGTAGTTTTTGCCATTAAATTTCTCGACCCTAAACTTTCCATCTTCCGCCATTGCTCCCACTCGAACCAGGAACCATCTTTTCCTACGAGTTACCTTTTGATTTGATACCAGTTGTTAGAAAAACAAGATCGCAGAGCAGTAAAATAAAACAAATGCAGAAATAAAACATAGAAGATACACAATACAATAGAGACACAAATATACATGGTTCACCTAGTGTGGGCTACGTCCACCAGAGAAATTGTTAGGTCCTTCCTTTATTATTATCCAACAAATGAAGGGATACAACCTACAAGACACACGTTGTAACTTCCTCTTCTTTCTCTCACAGTCTCCTCTCTTAGAATATGATATTCACAATAATGCATATCCACAATACATTTCACTCATAAAAGAGGGTTTTCTTCTGGGAAAAAACCCTAACATGACTTCTACCATCAGATCTACGACCTTATAATGAATGGTCCCGATTTACAATGAAATTACAATATACATTTAAAAGACATTTTTTTCTCTAAGTAAATATAAAAACTTTTTATGAGTATACATGATCTCCACAAGAGAAGTTTGGCCCCCACAACAATTAACTCAATCCACACAAATGGAAATTGGTCCAAAAAGGTGGTGTCTCTTCCCAAAAATTATATGTTGGCCTCTTGGTCAAGGAACATAGCCTTTACACAAAACAAGTCGGTCCAACACATGAATAATTCACCCAACAACTATATTTTGGCCTCTCAGCTAAAGAAATTGGCCTCTACATAAGAAAAATTCATCCATGGAATGAGAAGACTCAGCCACACAAGAAATGCAACCACAAAACCAACTCGTCCTCCTCAAGAAAAATCGTCCTCAACTAAAGGAAACCCCTATTTCAAATGATGAAATATCAACCACAATGAACCACAATGAAAGATCCATATGATCTCTCCTCTATTATCAGCTAGGGTGGATAGTATCACCACTCAACCCAATCTTCTTCTCTAGGGTTTTTATTCCTAAGAGCCAAAGCTACAAGAGCTCTCTCCAATTTATTTTTTAGAAAATAACAATGCATAATGGCCAAGGGGTGCACCCTCCTCCTCTTATAGCTCTGCATTCACCCTTCCTTGACCCTTTTACCTTTTTGTTACCCTTTTAACTTAAAATAATAAAGTGACCTTTCTAATGTTTAATTGATTATTACTCGCAATGTCACTCTATAACCCTTTTCCCTTTTTCCTAATGTCACTTTATAAATTTAACATTTTAAGCCTAATTGACATCAAATAACCACCTTTACCCCTTTTCTTTTTTGTCTATAGCCTACATGAGTCTGTGAGGATACTACATAATCCAACTGGAATGATCACTTGAAAATGAACATCACATTCCTCCCTTCTCGATATTTCTTTCCCTCAAGCAACTGCAAACTAGGATGCTTCACCCTCAAGAAAATCACATCCCCCATCTCGAAGTTAGGCTCCACCCTCTTTCTATCTGCATACGTTCTCTACTAAATATGGGTGGTCTGCCAACTATCATGAGTGGTGTCACAACGATTCTCACCTAAATGTAACCACTTTATCCATGACCTTACATAGTTATGTATATACCTCTGAAACTGACCATCTGTATGAGGGTAGAAACTAACACTACAATTCAAACTTGTGCCTGCAAATATGAACATCTCCTACCAACATGCACTAAGAATCTTGATGTCTCGATCACTAACAATGAATTTGGGTTGCTCATGAACTTTTAAAATCTCCCCAAGAGATAGATATGTCACCCATGCTAGACCATACTTCAAAGAAATCAGTGGGAAGTCTGTGAACTCTAATAACTAGTAAATCCTTGCACACATACAATGTACATTCTGAACCCTCGGTAAAATTGTGATGAAATGTAACAACATGCCCTCCCACCTTGGCTCTAAAATGGGAAAATACTACATCAACCATGTTGGATGAGTGTGCCCTAACCTGCTCTATTGACCAGTCGTGCACTCCCCCATATGTCTCAACACAACCTCTACAAAGTCCCTCCATGTGAACCTCTCTTGAATATTCTTGCAAGTGGTAAAGTCACCAGTGTTGGAATACTGAGAGGGGGGGGATGAATTAGTATGAGCACTTTTTATCACTTTTAACCACAATATGTAATCATTAACATCATCAGCAGTATATCATCAATATATCATCCATGGTTCCATTCAATATATCATGATCATATAAACATAAGTGACATCACATCAACAACATCACATCAAATACACGATACACCATAATTTATGTGGAAACCCAAATGGGAGAAAACCACGAAATTTTTTCTTATATATCAAAAGAATACATTCATTGGAAGCACCAACTTCCCAATTTTCCAGCTACAACTGGAAGGAGGCTACAACCCCCTATTTACAGGCTCCAACTTGAAAGAAACTACAACTCCATGAATTATCTGGCTCCAACCAGAAGGAGGCTACAACCCCCTGATACTCAGGATCCAACCTAAAGGAAGATCTAACTTCTTGTGTTCTCCGGCACCAACCGAAAGGAGGCTACGACCCCCTTTCTTTTCCCCATCCTACCACCCTGAATTATAAATGTAGACCAATTGTCACTACCACTGTCACATCAACCTATAACCTTCCAACCTGTCATAGTATCCGACCTGTCACTGCCAACCTGTCACATCAATTTGTCCAACCTGTCATTGTCACCAATACTCAACCAGATTCTCTCACATGGATCATATTCCAAGGACACCTCTCAACCCAATGTCCAACATCACCAACGCATTCCTCTACCAATCATGTACCAATATCACCAACATACCATCACAAGATATGTGTCTCAACCATGTACCAAATCATGTACCAAACCATCAACCTGTACCATACCAAACATCAATCGTGTACCACAACCTGTACCACAACAAGTGCATCAACTATGCACCAGCACCTGAACCAAACTGTGCATCAACCATACACCACAACTATGCCAAACCATGCATCAACCATGCACCACAATTGTTCCAAACCGTGCATCAATCATGCACCACAATCTATACCACCTACCTCAACCATCAACCATGTACATCAACACCATACCAGGTACCAACAATGTATCTCAACCATATACCATCTCACTCAATCATGTCATACACCATATACCATAATATATACCAATAAGTTACTATTAATGGTGTGTCTCAACCAAGTACCAACATCACCAAGAGATGTATTTCATACATGTGTTGTCATATACCAAGTGTAATCCTCAACAATATATCAATATCAATGAAAACCATACACGATGTGCCAATGCTTTAAGACTATACCAAGAATAATCCTCAATCATGTACCATATCATCATCACCATGTAACCAAACTAGATACAAAGATACCAATACAACCAAGATGTACTGCTACTCAATGTACCATACCAATATCAACAACATGTACCATGCATCAACAATACATGCCTCTCAAGCATGTACCATACCATCACAAAGCATAAAATATAATCAAATAAGAATACATGTGACCTGTATATGACCTATTGTACTGTAGCACTTGTTTATTAAGGTTGGTTGTCATTGATGTCAACCCTTGAAGAAATCCCCGCAACACAAAGGTTTGGGTAATGGACCCAATATTGTTTGATGTAAAGATGACTAATTATTGTCTTTTCATGGTTGATAAGAATTAAATATGTATGAAATCCAAAGTGGTCCCCTTATGGTGAAAGCCCTCACGAGAAGATGCTTTGTGGAGTAAGAGAACCCATGCCTAATTGTGGAATGATGAGATGAAGGATAGTGAATTTTTTAGAGAAACTATCCCATATGGATACTATTTTTCATGCCATTTCTGGTGGTATGTGGAACATCACATAACTCCTCACGATTAGAGAGTTATGACCATGTGAAGTTGAAGAACCCAGGTTTGGGTAATGGACCCAAATTTGTTTGATGGATAACGGTATTATTTTTTATATATTTGAAGGTAATACTATTTTAGATGGATAGTACATGTCATTCTATTTCTGGTGGTATGTGGAACGTCACATAACTCCTCACGGTTTGAGAGTTATGGCCTTACAAAGTTGGAGGACCCTCATATGTTATCTAGAAGCCCCAAAAGGTCAAAGTAGTCAAAGTGGTTTAAGAGTTTTTAGAATTTAAATAATAAAATGAAGTGATGAGTGTACTATAATTCAAATTGAATAAAAAATAAATTATTTAAATAATAAATTCAATGGAGAAATTAGAAGTGGGTTAACCCTAAAATAAGGAAAGTGGGCAAAGTGACCTAGAAGATGTTTTTAAGGAAGCTACTTGGAGAGTATAAATAAGAGGCAAGGCTCTCTAATTTAATAAACACTTGAGCATATTGAATACCTATAGGTTTATGAGGTAACCAAAGTATATCTAAGCCGAATTTCTGAGGGAAGGTGAAGAAAAGAAGATCAGAATTCAAGGAATGATAAATTCTTTTGATGATGCTTTCTAAGGTATGTTATTTACAGGTCATCTCACCATTTTCGCAATAACTTTTTTTCTAGATTGATTAAGAACGTGAAATTTCTATTCCATTGAGGAAACATACCCAAGTATATGTGGTAAAAAATTCATCTTGTGGGTCTTTGTATTTTTGGAGTTACAGTCTGTGGAAAATAGGGTTTGTGGGTAGTCCTGAAACTAGTCAAAAACAGGTGTTTCGGGTCAAAACGTCATAACTTCTTCATAAAAGATCCAAATTTAGTAAGACAAAATGTGTTGGTTAGAGTGAATTCGGTAGTATTATGTATAATATTTTCATATCGATTCAACAAATATTCTGTGTGGAGGACGCTCTACAAGGTTTCTCTCTAGAATAAGCCAGAATTCAGCAAGGTATGTCATTTTTTCTATAACTCCTTTTATGAGAGGTTCCAAGTAGTGACACATGGATGAATTGCATAAAACACATTAAAGAACATTGTGTATCAGTTTCATATATTTATTCATTACAGGTACAAAGTTATCATTACTTCAAGTTAGGGTTGTTGACTAATCCAAAACTAGGCATGTGAGACTAAAGAAAAGTTTGATGAAAATGCTAGTCTCTTGTTTTTAAAGTTAAGGAAGGTTTGAAGGAAAGTGATCATATACACCAGGTCTATTACAGATCTACAAATCAAATTTGGATGATGAAATTGATGAGGTCTTTTGGTTGAGGTACATGTTGAGTACATGGTTGAGACAAGTAGTTGATGAGTTGGCACATACATGAGGTGTATAGTTGATGATGTTGGTACATATTGATGAGTCATATCTGATGAGTAGTTGAAACATGATTGGTACATACATGGTACATGGTTGGATGCACTTGTTTATGGTACAGGTTGATTACAGGTTTTTTGTTACAGGTTGGTGCATGGTTGATGCACTTGTTTATGGTACAGGTTGATTACAAGTTGTTTGGCATAGGTTGGTGCATGGTTGATGCACTTGTTTATGGTACAATTTGATTACAGGTTGAGGTATAGGTTGATGCATGGTTGATGCATGGTTCAGATTTATTGGTACAGGTTTACAACGGTATATCTCACAGTGATAGTGTGACAATGGTTCCATCATTCTACTTCTACTTCAGGGTGGTTGGATGGGGCAAGGACAGGTGGTTGTAGCCACCTTCCGGTTGTAGCCAGAGAACATAGGAGTTTGTAACCTCCTTCTAGTTGTATCCATATAATTGGGGAGTTGGAACTTCCCTCGGGATGTAGCCTGAGAAACTAGGGGGTTGGAGCCTCCTTCTAGTTGCAGGTGGAAAAAAAAGGAAGTTGGTGCTTCCAATGAATGTAATTCTTCAAGACATATAAGAAAAATCATTTTGTGGTGTTGGGCCCTTTGTTTTTGAGAAATAATTGTGCAAGTGTTGATTAAGCATGAGTCATGCAACCTCCATCAGAGGCTAGAAGGAAGAATAACATAAAACAATTGCGGAAGCCAGTGCAACACCATCTAAGCAACAAACAGTTGCAACAGAACAAGAAGGTGTGCAAGCCGAACATGAAGACATAACCCAGCTATATATAGGACATAATATAATTGTAAAAGGGTTGGTCAATTGGTTAGGTTGGGTTGGTTCATCCATTCATGGGTTGATTAGAGTTGGGTTGAGTCGTGTCTATTGGAATTGCCCAAGCTTTTGGGAGTAGTAGCTGCTAGTTGTTGTAAATCGAGAAGAGTAGAGTCTGTAATGAACGAGACCTACCAGTTGGGAAATCAGAACTCTGTGGTTGAGGTCTAGAGCCAAGATTTTGTACTAAACATTTCTATGTAATTCTGAGTCTGCGATGTAAGAAAGATGTTTGACATAATATGATGAAGGGATAAATTTTCAAATCTGATGTGTCTTTACATGTTTTCTTATGCATTACAGTGTTTATGTATAGTTTATGAGTTCTAATTGATGCTTCTATGTTTAACCAATGCTCACAACACCAGTAGGTTTGGTTCTTGCATTTAGATGTTTTTGATCTAATAATGTCGATTGCACAAGAACAGGAGTGAGTTCTGAATGCCCTATGGATCTTCTTTAGCCTTCTCCCTACCCTTCCCTATCTATCTGTCTCAGCAGCGCATCGGGTGAGACTTATTCTCTTCAGAGGGGATGAAAATTCCAACTCTCTAGACTACACGGTGCCTTTTGTTGGTAACCTGAGAAGGACCCTGGTCTGATCAAATTCACGCCAACAAAATGGTTTCATTGTCGGGACCCGTATTAAAAGGGAACCTGTAGGAAGAATGCTATTGTCGACCCATAGATCTGGCATTGATCCATGGTGGGAAAGAAAATGCAATGCCTTCATATGGAAAGAAGCGAAACTAAGAAGAAAATCGGTGGGAACTACTCGGGAAAAGATATTTTACTCAGAAAGATCAAGCGACCAGTATGAGATTTTCTGGGTTAAATTCCTGGAAGAATTTTTTCACTGGATCAAGAGGCTCCAAGAAGATCCAGAGTTCCAGGGATGGGTCAAGAATATCTGCACATGGGATACCGACAAGTTAGCAGCACTCCAGAGGTTGGATTGCCCAGTCACGGGGGCTGTAGATTTCTGGGTTACTACCATGATAGAAGGATACATAATCGAATTTGTAGTTGAGAACCACCAGTCTTTCTCACGGGCAGAGGAAATTTTCAAGAAAGGCACAAGGGGAAGACTGTTAAGAGATATCCCCATGTGGTTTAAAGATTTCTTGGTGGAGGAAGGGATGTTTATTATGTCCCCGACCGAGATGGAAATGTAAACACCCTCGGTTGGGGTAGGGCGAGACCGGGTGAGAGTCATGGCATGAGAGAGGGGAAGGGTTATTTGACAAATGGGGGGGAAATATCAAGAAATGGATTCAAGAGATGAGTGGGCCTTGAAGAGAGCTTCCATAGTTGAGAAGTAGTGGCACGAAAATATCAAGAAAGCCGCAAGACAGTATGAAAAGTTGAGGAAAGAAGGAGGATCGGGAGAAAGCGAAGAAAGACAAATGGAAGAACTGCAGAGGATGAGAAGACAAGAATGAATGGCCAGTCAAAGATTAAACGAGAGAGAGGCAAGGAGAGAAAGAAGTCCCCAGGAGGTGAGACAAGAAGGAGGAAGCCCAGATGTAAGAGAGGAGGAAGCCGACATGAATCTTGAAGGAGAAAAAGAAGATTTAGCCCCGATAGTAGGAGAGATCGGGAATCTGGTCGAAGATATCATCCCAGTGGAAGCTAATGAGACCCCCAGATCAAAGAAATCTTCCCCAAAGCCAATGGTGCAAACCCCAAATCATCCATACCCCAAGTGCCTTCTATACAAGCAGTAAGTTCAATACTACCTACTCATACAAGTTATGTTCCAGTATAATTAGTTAACCAGTCTCAACCAGGAAGTGTGAGGATAGGGAGGATATTAGGATCCCCTAGTAGATCGCAAGTAGAACCATTAGGGTTCATATTGATACGAACAACAGGATCAACAATGGTCAGCCATGCGAGAGGGTTGATTGCCCGATACCTAGAATTTTGGGGTAAGGGAGATGAAGACATTGAACAACACTGGTTCTTATGTGAAGCCATCTGGAGCTCTAGAGGGACACCGGATGTGAACAAGTTGGTCGAGTTCCAAACTACCTTGAGAGGTCACGCTCTCAAGTGGTACATGAAGATCATTGAAAAAGAAGTGTCAGGGATGCAAGGTCAAGCGTTCACACTTGGTCAGGTACGGACGAGGTTTATAGCAAAGTTCAAACTACCTCAGTCAGAACAAAAGGCTCTGTCTAAGTTGTGTGAGATCCAATAGAGAGAAGGTGAATAAGCCTGGGAATACAGCCAAAAGTTCAAAGATTCCATAGGGAGTTTGGCACATCCAATCTACGAAGAACATCAAAGGGAGTGGTACATTCATGGGCTGCTACCTCTGACTTGGATTCCGCTAACGCAACAACAGATAGCCACATTAACAGATGCCTTGGAACAATCGATGAATATTGAAGCCATCGCGAGATACCCTGGGAGATTGAGAGTAACCCAACCCCCAGTAGATGCAAATATGTCACAACTACAAGGGCAGATATCATCACTTACAAAAAAATTCAAGAACTGAATACCCAGACCAGGACGACCACAGGTTTCGTGCACTAGATGCTATATGAAAGGTCATTTGGCGAACGAATGTCCACGAGTGAGAGGGCTGGGACCTCCTCATAATCTCATGGCACCCCCACCAGGACCCATGGGAGGAGTTGTGGAAGCATCGAAAAACCCACCATTCCATCTTCCCACCCCATATCACGCTTTCCCATGAGGCCAAGCAACACTGACAGTGGAATATTGTGAGATCTGTCGAATCCATGGCCATGGACCAAGACAGTGCCCATCGTACAGAAATATTCGATGGTACCCAACATAGTCCACTGTGAGTTATGTGCATCTACCACGCATACTACCAATCAATGTAGGGCATTGGATGCACTGGCGGACAGGCTAGACCGAACAACATTCAGGGTAAATGAGAACCCTCAAGGACCGGGACGAGGTCATGGAGGTGTAACTAGAGGATATTTCAGAGGAGGAAGAACTGGTGGAAGAGGACCGATCAGATGTTATAACTATGATGAACAAGGTCACTTGGCTAGAGACTGTCCTCATCCAAGGCGTCCATGGTGTTCTCACTACAGAACCAACGGAAATGCAACCAAATATTGCCCAGAGATAATTTCAAAATGGGAAGATAGGGTATGGAAAAGAGGAACTAAACTTATTAGTTCAGAGATCAAAAGGATTTCTAAGGGACAATTGCCAAATCTTAACATCATCACTCGAAGAGGCGCGAAGATAGGAGATGATGCTTATACTCTACCTCAGATTCAGAAAGCAGCACCTAGGGGAGACAGGTACGACCCCCTAAAGAAAAAATTGTTCTTTAAAGATGCCATAGAAGTATTCCAGAATATCCCTAGTTGTGAAATGTAAGAGAATCCCCCTCAACCAGTTGTATATCCTAAAGTAGCACAAGTACCTGCTTCACCCCTTGCACCCAGAAACCCTATAGGCATACCAAGACAACCTGAGCAGACTCAAAACATAGTTGACCTCTGGTTTCAATTATTCTCTGACATTCTGGGGAATGATCAACTGACAGAGAAGTTGTGCAATGCTCTATACCTAGTCTTAGGGAATGAAGAAACCTCAGAAGAAAGGATTCAGGCTAACCTTCCTGAGAAGAGTACTCAGAGAGTGAAACGAAGAAAAGTAAGAACTAGAAAAGAATTATGACTGGTATCCCAGTTAGATGACTTCGAAATTAAGGACGTCATGTTGGACCTAGGGTCAGATGTGAACATTATGCCCAAGAATACTTGGGAAGCCTTAGGAAAACCAATACTGACATATTCCCCAATTCAGTTAAGAATGGAAAACCGATATTGTATCTTTCCCATAAAAAGACTGGAGAATGTGGAAATCGATGTAGCAGGATTAAAAACAGTGGTTGAATTTGAAGTCATTGAGATCATGGGAGACAAGGAGCCCTACCTTGCACAACTTGGCATCGATTGGGCCTACAACAATTATGCAGTAATTGAATTAAAGAAAGACACCATGACTTTTGAAGTTGAGGGAATCAAGGTGGTTCAACCTTTGGACCCATATGTAGGACCTAGGTACACAGAACCAACAAACAAAAATATGGAAGGAGAAGACCTAGACCAGTTGTACACCGTAACAGCTGGGACAAGAAATGATTGTATAAACCCGAGTGTGGATGGATCAGTAAGTTGGCAAAGTATACAATCAGCAGACTAAGATTCAGAACTGGTTTTGATAGTTGGCAAAAAGGCTCGCACGAAATATTCTCAAGAAGATGTGCAACTGTCAGAATGACCAGATGGGTTGGGACTGAAGCCAGAGAACACCCAGTGTACGATGGCACCTCAAATATAGACAATTTTTTTTCAGAATATGGAAGAAACCATGGAAGAAGATCAAAGAATATCGGTACTAGATATCACTTTTCAAAACACCCCTGCCAGATGGTGGGCCATGCATAAAGCCACAATCAGAACTTGGGATGAGGTGAAGCAATATATTAAGTACATATTCAGGAATAAGGAGTAGCTGGAATTAGGGAGGCAGATGGGTCTCCATTCTCCACAATTTTTCAGTGGAGAATCAAACCCTAGAATACACATTCAACAGTGCGTGACATAGTGTCAGGCTGCAAAGATACCCTCTCACTTTTGGGTTCAGGTATTTCCCCATTCTCTAGGCCTAATCCTGAAAGCTTGGTTTATACATGAGGAAAATAGAAGACAGACCAGGGATTGGAAAACACTGGCAGCTCAATTTTGCAAAGACTTCTCCTTTACAAGTAAGTATCCTGAGCTTGAACTAGTCCTGCAAAAGATTAAAGAACTTCTTTTTACAGCCAATAATGATAAGAGATCAGACTTTGTAGTGTGTTTCAAGCATACCCAAGAACTTCAGACTAAACTCCACTTACCCTTGATCGAAAATCCTATAGAATGCTATCAGATTAACAAAGCTTTAGAAAGAATAGACAAATTAGAAGAACTAAGAAACCTAGCCATCAAAGAGACCGAGGGGAACAGAGAAATCCAAAACACCATACCTAGCCAGACTGATAGTTCCTACAATCACCCATTAAAACTGCAGAGACTCAACATAGGGACCGAAGAGAAACCCAAAATAGCTTTGGTGGGCGATTACTGGGATGAGAAAACCAGTCTGGAAATACAAAGTTTACTGCGGGAATACGAAGATTTGTTCCCAAAGACTTTTTCAGAATTAAATGGAAGCAAAGGAGTTTTAGGAGAAATGAAGATTGAGTTAAAACCAAGATCCAAGCATGTCAGACATAGGCCATACCGTCTTAACCCGAGAGTAAAAGAGAAAGTTAAAAAGGAGATTGAAAAGATGTTAGAAGCAGGTCTCATTTTTCCAGTAGAAGAAGTAGAATGGGTCATCCTGATAGTCATTCAAAGAAAGAAAGACATTGAGTATATTAGAGTCTGTATGGACTACAGAAGCCTCAACTCTTCTTGTGTGCATGACCCCTTCCCAACACCCTTTACCGATGAGGTCCTAGAACAGTTTGTGGGGAAGGAAGCATACTCATTTACAGACGGATTTTCAGGATACCATCAAGTTAGAATTACGGAATAAGACAAGAGAAAAACCACCTTCATTACCAAATGGGGATCGTTTGCATTCAATGTGATGCCATTTGGTTTAAAGAACACCCCTACAGTTTTTTCCTAGATTGGAATAGTAGCCTTTAGAGAGTTCATTCACAAGTTCATAGAAGTCTATATGGATGATTGGACAATATATAGCCTGCTCAAGGAACATATAGCATAGCTAAGGCTAATGTTTGACAGATGTAGAGAGTTACAAATCTCATTAAACCTTGGGAAGTGTCTTTTGTGTGCCACACATAAATCTGTTGGGCCACATAGTCTGTTGAGAAGGATTATTGGTAGACCCAACTAAAGTTGTGGTCATTGTGAATATTCCACCACCTACAAGTGATAAACAACTGTGCTCCACACTTGGACACACAGGGTACTATCACAGGTTCATCCGAAGATATGCCAACATTACTGCACCTCTGGAAAACCTCCTGAAAAAGGCTGAAAAGTTTCGATGGAATCCCGAGTGTGAAAAATCATTCGAAACACTTAAGGAAAAACTCATCACATAATCGATTCTGATATTCCCAAACTGGGCGAAGGAATTTCACGTCCATGTGGATGCTTCAAGAATTGTCTTAGGAGATATCTTAACACAACCTGGAGATGGAGCTATGGATCACCCGATCTACTTTGTGAGTCAGAAGTTGTTGCAAGTAGAGCACAAGTATACAACAACAAAACGAGAAGGCTTAGCAATGATCTATGCTTTACAGAAATTTAGACATTATATGTTAGGGTCTCATTTCAAATTCTTTACTGATCATTCAACATTAAAATACCTAGTTAACAAACCTATGTTGGAAGGAAGAATTTGTAGATGGTTGTTGTTTTTTGAGGAATTTTCCTTTGAAGTCATCATCAAGCCAGGACAATGCAACGTCAGACCCGACCATATATCTAGACTAGAGTCAAGAGAAAGTGGTGGAGCAGTCGATGATCATCTCCCAGATGTAGATTTGTTCAGGATCGAGGCAATACCAAAATACTTGGAGGACATAGCAATATTTCTCAGCACAGGGGCCTTCCCTGAAACATATTCTGCAACCAAGAAATGCCATATGGTCATCAGAGCAGCAGATTATCAACTGATCATCGAGAAATTGTATAAACTAGGACTAGACATCATCCTCAGATGTTGTGTCCTAGATCATGAAAGGCAGAATATACTCTGGGAATGCCATAGTGGAACTGCAGGAGGACACGTAGGAGGAAAAGAAATGACACAGAAATTTCTACAGGCAGGACTGTGGTGGGCAACACTTTTCAAAGATGCAAAAGTATATGCCATATCATGTGATGTTTTTCAAAGAGTGGGAAATCCGTCACGTTGAGATCAACTTCCATTACAACCCGTTAGAGCGCTATAGGCATTTGAGAAATGGGTAGTTGACTTCATTGGGCCAATCAACCCCACAGCTAAACATTCGAAGGAAAGGTACATAATTGCTACAATCAAATACCTTACTCATTGAGCCAAAGCATCATCGGTACAGGACTGTTCGATGGATACAGCTGCCAGGTTCATTTTCAAGAATATCATTACCCGCTTCAGATGTCCCAGGAGCCTAACCATTGATTGGGGACCTCACTTCATTAGAAGAACTATAGCAACACTTACCACATAATTTCTGATTCAACATCACAAGAGCAGTCGATACCACCCACAGGCCAACGGAACAGTTGAAGCCTTCAAAAAAATCCTAGAAAAGGGACTAACAAAAGTCTGTTGCACAAGCCAAGAGGACTGGGATGATAGAGTTCCAGCGGTACTATGGGCCTACAGGACAACCACAAAGAAACTCCACATATACACACTGTTCTAGTTGGTTTATGGAAAAGAGGCAGTGGTGCTCGCAGAGTTCATCACCCCAAGTCTATATATTTCACAAGCCACACGTATGACAGATGAAGAATCAGTGGCGTAGAGACTTGCGAAGCTATAAGAACTCAAAGAAACCAAATTTCTAGCAAATTTCCATCAATCGGTTGAAAAGGCAAGACAAAAAGATTGGCATGACTGACACATTAAGACCAAGGTATTTACACAAGGGGAGAAGGTGTTACTCTACGACAGTCGATACTAGATGCACCTCGGCAAGCTGCGTATGCACTGGTTGGGACCCTTCATAGTTGCGGATATCCGACCATCAGGAGCAGTCTGACTCGCTCAACTGGATGGTGTGATATGATCGGTATGAGTGAATGGCCCTCGCCTGAAGCCCTACCTATATTGAAACTGAGAAGAAGGGCAGTCTCTCTAATCCAACAAAGCTTGTACAATAGTTATATTTGAGTTTCGTTTTCTTTCTAAAAATTTTGTAAATTTCGTTAATAATGTCCATGTGCATAGTGTTGCACCATGACACATAGTTCATTTGTTTTGTTTAAGTGTTGGTTGATACAGAGCTAACGACCCAGTAGTACAGAACCTGAAGTATGGAAAAGTCTATTGATGACAGTCACTAAAGATGGTTGGGACAACCTTTGTGGTCAGAGGGGCCACAAATTCAAATCCAATTTGAGTTAAAGGCCATGCAAACCCTATCTAGTCACACCCTTTATTTCCATTCTGGTACCCCGAATGTCACCCATTAAGACATAAAGTTGCATTATTCCAAGATGCCATTGAACTTCGCGTCAGAACACCCACCCGTCAAACAGAAAGGTCTCAATTCGACCACGTTCCTATTCCACTCAAACGAGTAAATACCAAGATTTCCTAATCGGATTTCCCTTGATAAAATCGTTTCACGCTACATGAAATTTTTGATAAGAAAAGTGCACGACAAAATCCTATGGTTGGATAAGTGATATCCAATCCATGCAATAGATATCCAGCAGCTCACTGGACTATTCTTCAAAGGAGAGGATGTGTTGAAGGGATTTTAGGGCCTCGGCAAGCATGGGAAGAAGAAAGGTGAGCCTAGCCTGTACGAGAGGTTTAACACAAAGAGAGGAGGATGAACAACATTCATTGAACCAATACTACCTGAAATAGTCTAGACTAGCTGCTACGTCATAGCCAACAAGGTTATGAGGTCTTATTATAAGGGAGAATGCACTTTATATGCGCTATCAGTCGTCAATTTTTTCACATAGGGAGCAGTGTCCAACTGGTGTAGTTTCATGTTGGAGGAACTACTAGTAGCTTGCAAAGAGGAACAGGAGAAAGGAGGCACATTTACCTATGGATACCTACTTGTGGAATTCACAATGCTCAAATGGAAGTCACTGGTGGGTAGACAACCGACAATACTAGATAAAGGGTGCCTGGCGAAGATGTTTGAGCCATGGCAATCTAAACTAGACTCGGAGAAAACAACACTCAAAAACAAATCATTTTCCAAGTGGTATAATGTTATTATAGATGCAATGCAGAGGCCACGCATCCCGCAGGAGATCCTCAATAATAACATGAGGAATATTGCATTCAGAATGAACCGATACAATACATTTGCCTGGCCAAGGCATGCCAGCCGAGAACATTTTCACACACGAATGCTACCATTCTATTTATATGAGGAAGATTTAGATAAAGAAGTCATGTCATGGCCAGGAGTCAAATGAGGCCAGCGTAATTCAGGAATGCATTACATTTTGTCGACCAAGATGCTTAAGAAAAAAGACAAGGAAGCAGGAGAGGGACCGAGCTCAGGCCCAGAGCAGAAGAAGCTAGATTCTCCAGTACAGACCGACTCCGAGGAGGAAGAAGAGACTTACCAGTTGGTGCGGAGGGAAATATCAGGCCACCGTAAGCTTCCAGACAATGACGTGCTATCAGGTGCGCAGGTTAACTAGATCTTGGGAGTTGTTCTCAGGACTGAATCATTGCTAAAGAAGGCTAGAACTGGGGTTTCACCGAACAAACCCCTGAACCCACAATCTCTTGCATCTATCGCTCCCCGAACCCACGCCACGACAAAAATCACCACTTTCATTGGTATCCAGGATGAACCAGAGCCTAAAGCAATTCCGTCTACACTCGTCGTTGAGCAACCTCCACCACCACTCCAACTACCAAACCTCCTCACCGCCACCCCACATCATACCACAACCTTAGAGCCGATGCATCTCGACCACCTAGAGACAGAGGGACAACAAACCCCACAGACAACCAGAGAATGCCACAACCCCAGCTTAGAAATTCCCAACCCTGACCCCAAAGCCCCGGAGCAAAGTACGATGCTAGATGTTCTGAATCTGAGTACCCAGAAACAACAACCTGAGTCCTTAGCATAGGATGAAGCTTCCAGAAGAAGAGAAGAGACAAAATCTTATCGTAACCAACAAATCACCTCACCACCTAAGGGTGAGGATGCCCAAGAAATCATGGCACATGATGAAGAAGTACCAGAGGACACGAAGATACCAGATGTGCATAATGAGACAAACTCAACAATGGAGCAGGATACGACAACCATGCGAGCGCAAATGGAGAAAGTCCTCCAGAACCCCCAACAATGTGCATAATTGATGCATCTCTGCAAAACCAGAACAAAGGTTGTGACGCTTCTGCCCGAAGATCTAAGATTGAGGATTTCACCAGTGCCACCAATGGAAGAGGAGGTAGAAACCCGTTCGGACCACTCAACGGCCAGTAGAATGCCTCTACAGACAAGAGCACCCATTGATGCAACTCCTTCAGCTACAAACCTGGTACAATGGCCAGCATCACAATTATTTGGGATAATCAGAGCCTCCACAGACCAACTAGAGAAAAGGCTCCAGGACGCTGAGAGCTCATCCGAGCTTGCCAGAAAAGAAAATTTATATGCACAAACATGTAGAACAGAGGAAAAACGTGATAGACTCCTAGCCTCGTGAAAACTAGAAAAAGTGTAGGAAAAACTTGCAGAAGCCTGGTCGGAGATCCGGAAGGTTGCGCCCGACCTACCTGAAGCCAGCAATATAAGAGAACCAAAGCAACAAATCGAGTTGTTACAAGAGGCATGGAAACAGCTCCCGACACGCATGGAGAAGATACAAACAAAGTTACAACAATTCCAGCAAGAAGCAGAACAATAGCCTCGGTAGCTGCAAGAAAAAATGCAGAGGATAATACTACAAGGTAACAATGCCCGAGCGACACTACATAAGCAAACAACGAACTACACCAGAATCTTCAAGGAAGTCAGCGATTGGATGGGCATCATCACTCGATGGAATCAAGTCTTGGAGGAAGTGCACACAAAGATCCAGGTGTTGAACGAGGAAGTTGCGGTCATAATGGACCCCATGGAGCAGCAGCAGAAATTTGACCAAATTCAGTAGGCGAACAACGAACCAAATTTACTTTACGAAGCACAGTCCGTAGCCAAGAAAGAGTTGCGTGATTTTCGACCGATAATTCAAACCGTCTATATGAAAATGCACCAAGTTAATGCAACAGTCGACTCCAAATGGAACTCGTTGGTTGCAGCCAAGCCAAAGGAGTACAGCAAAGAGACGACCCAACAGTTCCTGGCAGAAGCATCACTCCTCGCCCGAAAATGGCAGGATAAAGTATAAAGTTTTCACGGAGTAAATAACAGAGCATTAGAGCTAGTTCCAGAATTGGGCCCTTCATTTGAGGAGGTAAAGGAAGAAAAAGAAGAAACAGAAGAGCCCAAAGAAGAAGAAAATTTGGATAAGGGAAAACAACAGTTACTCCTAGAGGATGTGAAAGAACCAAGCACTTGACTCAAGGACAAGTCAAGGATTGTGGTCGGAACCTGTTGGGCCCTTCATTTTTGAGAAAGAATTGTGCAAGTGTTGATTAAGCATGAGTCGTGCAACCTCCATCATAGGCTGGAAGGAATAATAATATAAAACAGTTGCAGAATCCAGCGCAAAACCAACTAAGAAACAAAAAATTGCAACAGAACAAGAAGGTGTGCAAGTCGAACAAGAATACATAACCCAGCTATATATAGGATAGAATATAATTGTAAAAGGGTTGGTCAGTTGGTTAGGTTGGGTTGGTTCATCCATTCATGGGTTGATTAGAGTTGGGTTGAGTCATGTCTATTGGCATCGCCCAAGGTTTTGGGAGTAGTAGATGTTAGTTGTTGTAAATCGAGAAGAGTAGAGTCTGTAATGAACGATACCTACCAGCTTGGAAATTAGAACTTTGTGGCTGAGATTTGGAGCCAAGAGTCTGTACTGAACATTTCTATGTAATTCTGAGTCTGTGATGTAAGAAAGATCTTTGAGATAATATGATGAAGGGATAAATTTTCAAATATGATGTGTCTTTACATGTTTTCTTATGCATTACAATGTTTATGTATAGTTTATGAGTTCTAATTGATGCTTCTATGTTTAACCAATGATCGCAACACCAGTAGGTTTGGTTCTTGAATTTGGATTTTTTCGATCTGATAATGTCGACTGTGCAAGAAAAAGAGTGATTTCCAAATGCTCAATGGTTATTCTTTAGCCTTCTCCCTACCCTTCCCTATCTATCAATCTCAGCAGCGCTTCGGGTGAGACTTCTTCTCTTCGGAGAGGATGAAAATGCCAGGGCTCTAGACTACATGGTGCCTTTTGTTGGTAACCTGAGAAGGACCCTGGTCTGAACAAATTCGCACCAACACGTGGTTTTCTACCACTTTGGGTTTCCACGTAAAACACTGGTGTACTGTGTATGTGTATAATTGTTCATTTGTTCATTGCTCATTATTGGATGACAATTATACATTGACATAACACTTCGATCATTTGGTTAAAAAGGATTAAATTTCTCTATTACTGATTCACCCCCCCTCTCAGTAATCCAACAATTGTTATCAGAGCAGGTTCCTTCAGAAATCCGTTTAACCACTGAAAGGTAGATCATGGAGAGAAACAACTTGTATAAAGATGGAATACCATAGTTTGATGGACAAAAGTATGATTTTTGGAGCATAAGGATGAAGACATATATACAGGCACAGGGATTTGAAATTTGGAAATCAATTGTAGATGGACACACAACACCAGCAGTTCCACCAACAAATGACAAAGTAGTGAAACTCGGTCACAATAATTCCAAAGCCACAAATGCACTTCTGAATGGTCTCAGTGAAACGGTATTCACCAAAGTTGCACATTGTAAATCCGCTAAAGAGATTTGGGACAAGCTTCGAAATATTTATGAAGGAGATACAAAAGTCAAAGCAGCAAAGATTCAAACTTAAAAGGGTCAGTTCGAACAACTAAAAATGAAGGAAGATGAGAATATTGCAACCTACTTCTTACGAGTCGATGAAACAGTGAATGCAATCATAGGATTGGGAAAAGAAATCAAAGAATATGTAATTGTTCAAAAGGTACTAATATCTCTTCCTATAAAATTTAACCCTAAGATATCAACACTAGAAGAAAGATCAGATCTAAACTTCATAATCATGGACGAACTGCATGGAATCTTCATAGCATATGAAATAAGAACTAGATGGGAAAATCCAGATGTAAAAGAAGCATCCTTCAAAGCATCCAAAACATCAAAGCAAAAGAAAGAGCAACAAGAAGAATATAATAGCAACAATGACCTCTCAGAAGATGATGAAGAAGTGGCCAACTTCGTCAAAAGACTGAACAAGGGAACCAACGGTAGGTATAGAGATAAGCTTCCTTTAATTTGTTTTAATTGTGATGGTATTGGTCATTTTTCTAACAAATGTCCTCATAAGAAAAGGAGAAATGATGAAGTTTACTCAAAAGGAAAACAAGCATATAAAGGGAAAAGAACTACAAAGAAATTTTTCAAGAAAATCCTATGCACCAAAGAAGACATCTGATCATCAGATGAAGATGAAGTCAGTGACAGTGAGACAGGAAGATTTATATTCATGGCAGTAAAAGACTCTGACAAAGAAGACTCTGAAGAAGAATATGAAGAAGCCGAAGAAGAATTTGAAGAATAAATTGAAGAAGCAGAAGTTGACTTTCAAGAAGAATTAAAGTGTGCCAAGAAGTTATCAGAAGAGAAAAGAAGAAGAACAAGAAACTACAAGCAAAAATAGACAAGAAAGAAGACACTCAATAACTAGAACAAATGATCACAAAATTGAAAGTTCAAATAGAAGAAGATAAAAGAATTGAAGAAGCACTCAAAGAACAACTAGAAGAAAAGGACAGGATCATCGGAAACTTGGAAGCAGAGATTGTAACATTAAGAAAGGATATTCAAAAGAAAAATATGCAGAATAGCTCAAAAGTTTTGGATGACATTATCAGCAGTCAAAAATCCCATTTTGACAAGACCGGAATTGGATACAATCAGATAGAAAAGGGATCAAGATCCAAAAAAATGGAGCAAGAAACTATCCAAAAAGCTATGCAGAAAAAATCAAAGGGGATAGGAAGATATACAAAGAAGATTACAGTACACTCCTCCACCAAGAAGATTCAGATTTCAAAATCAACAAACAACAGATAGGCCTCAAGAAGAAGAAGGATTCACAAGATCACTTCCTTTCATAAGATCCTCAACTCCCAGGTATCAAACTATATTTTTTTGGTTTATGTTATGCATGTAATAATTTTGGACATAAAACTGTGAATTTTAGAGCTAACAACAGGAACAACAAAAAATTTGAGAGTTATACACAAAGGGGTTATTGAAGAAGGTATAGTGAAACACAGAGAAGAAATTACAACAGGTTTGAATCCTTGAGCAATGAAGTGGAATTTTACAAATGTAACAATTTTTTACATATGGCCAAAGAGTGCAGAATGACAATGCCTCCTAAAGAACCTCAACAGAGCAACAACAGTCACAAACAAGAACCATAGAAAAGAACATGGATAAGAAAGAAAGATCAATATAGCAATGAAGAATGCATACTCGTTCTACAAGCTAAGAAAAAGAAACTTGGTTGGTATGTTGACAGTGGGTGTTCAAAAGACATGACAGGTGATAGAGACAATTTTCTTACATTACAAAAGGAAAGAGATGGATAAGTCTCCTTCAGAAATGATGATTCAGCCAAAATCATTGGAAAAGGCATAGTCCAAATTGGGAACAAATATGAAAAGGCAGAAAATGTTCTACAAGTATAAGATATAAAACATAATATTCTAAGTATGATTCAAATGTGTGACCAAGTTCATAAAGTTACTTTCGATTCACAAAAGTGTGATATAAGAAAAGAAGGTTCAGGGAAATTGGTTGCTACAGCTACAAGAACTTCAAGCAACATATATGTCTTAAGTGAAATTGGAAATGAAAAATTTTGTCTAGGAAAGGAAGATGAAAGTTGGCTATGGCATAGAAGAATGGGTCACATACATTTTGATAACCTTGTCAAAGTTAGCAAAAGAGAAGCAGTCAGAGAAATTCCCCAGATCACGAAAACAACCAGCACTTTATGCAATCATTGTCAACAAGGAAAGCAAACAAAGACCAGGTTCAAATCAAAGGAATATTCAACGACAAGACCAATGGAAATTGTGCATACTGATCTAGTTGAACCAACTAAAAAAAAGGGCTTAAAAGATGAGAAATACTTTATGTTGTTAGTTGATGATTATACAAGAATGATTGCAGTTTTCTTTCTCAAGAATAAGTCAGAAGTTTTTGAAAACTTCATGATCTACAAGGAAATGGTTGAAAATGAAATGGATTCAAAAATCAAATGCTTGAGATCTGATAATGGAAGAGAGTTCACCTCAAAGGAATTTATGGACTACTACAACAATCATGGAATAAAAAGGAAATTCTCCATTGCTAGGACACCTCAATAGAATGGAGTTGTAGAAAGAAAGAATAGGACAGTACAGGAAATGGCTCAAACAATGCTAATGGATTCAAAATTGACAGATTTTTTTTGGACACAGACAATGCATACAACAGTTCAGATTCAAAATAGAGTAATGCTCAGAAACAACACTGACAAAACTCCTTACGAACTATGGAAAGGAAGACCAACAAATGTAAAGCACTTCAAAGTTTTTGGAAGCAAATGATATATAAAAAAGGAATATGGAGGAATCGAAAAGTTTGACTCTCGCGTGGAAAAAATAATACTTGTTGGTTACTCAAGTACAAGGAAAGCATACAAATGTTACAATCTAAGATTGAACAAAGTTGTGGAAAGAATCATCATAACAATTGATGAAACAGGCAGACTAGAATCAAAGGAAGAAAATGAATCAATGAAACAACCAATAAAAGAAGAAGTAGAAGATGAAAAAGAAGGAGAAGAGGAAGATGAAGAGAATCCGACAGAAGCAGAAGAAAAAGTTCAAGAAGTTTCTCCAAAGACACCCAGTAAACAAGTATAGAAGAATCATCCTTCAGATCAGATTATCAGAAACAAAGATGCAGGAGTTGAGACTAGAATAAGAATGTGTTCACCAGAACAAACACACCTAGAACTCTTATCTACAATTGAACCAAATTGTTTTGAAGAAGCCAGCAAGGATGAATTTTGGAATAAGTCCATGGATGAAGAATTGGATCAAATAGAGAAAAATGACACTTGGGAATTGGTTCCAAAACCAAAGAATAAGAATGTGATCAGCACAAAATGGGTTTTTAGAAATAAATTGAATGAAGATGGACAAGTTACAAGGAACAAAGCTATATTGTTATGTAAAGGATATGCTCAGATTGAAGGAATCGAATTTGAAGAGACTTTTGCCCCAGTTGCTAGAATGGAAGCAATATGTTTTATTTTAGCTTATGCATGCTCCAAAAATGTTAAAGTATATCAGATGGATGAAAAATCAGATTTTCTGAATGGGGAACTTGAAGAAGAAGTCTACATTGAACAACCAGAAGGATTTCAGTTGTCATAGATCACAGATTATGTGTGTAAAATAAAAAAGGCCATGTATGGTCTAAAACAGGCTCTTAGAGCATGGTACTCTAGATTGGATAAGTATCTACAGCAGGCAGGGTTCAGAAAAGGAAGTGCAGACATCAACCTCTACATCAAGGTAAGTCAAGTTAATATTTTATTAATTGAAGTTTATGTTGATGATATTATTTTTGGTAGTGATGATGACAGGTTAAGCCAGAAATTTCCAAAAGATATGCAAAATGAATTTGAAATGTCATTACTTGGAGAACTATCCTTCTTTCTGGGACTTCATATACGTCAAAGTAATCAAGGAATTTTTATTTCTCAAACCAAGTATATCATAGAAATGTTGAAGAGGTTCGGAATGGAAGATTGCAAACCAGTTATCACTCCCATGCAAACCAGTTGCAAGTTGAGCAAATATGATGATTCGAAGTCTACAGATCAGAGGCAATACAAGTCAATTATTGGAAACCTACTATATATGAAAGCATCCAGACCGGATGTAATGTAGGCAGTTGGACAGGTGGCACAATTTCAAGCAGCACCAAAGAAATCACATGTATTAGCAATGAAGAGGATTTCCAGATATCTCAATGGAACATAAGATTTTGGATTATGGTATCCAAAAGAAAAGGATCTATCACTAATTGCCCACAAAGATGTAGATTAGGCAGGTTGTATTGATGACTGACGAAGCACCAGTGGAGCAATGTTCTACTTAGGTGAGTGTTTAGTATCATGGTTAAGGAAGAAACAATCATCAGTATCTTTATCTACAACCAAGGCAGAGTATATTGTAGCAGCATCATGTTGTACATGGGTACTTTGGATGAAACAAAATCTGACAGATATACAGATTGAGTATGATGAGACCATTCTAATCTATTGTGATAATACAAGCATCATCAGTATCTCGAAGAACCCGATGATGCACTCCAAGATGAATCACATTCCAATCAAGTATCACTTTCTACAGGAGCAAGTTGCAAAAAACAACATCAGAGTAGAGTATGTGGGCACAAAAGAACAAGTGGAAGACATATTTACAAAACCACTTCCACATGAAGCCTTTGAATATCTTCGCCAAAGACTTGGAGTTATTTCCACTCCAAAATGAATGATTTTTGAATTCTTTTTGAATGTGTATCTTATATGTCTTAGATGTACACGAGGAAGCACCATAAGAGGACATTTCAGCCAAGGGGAGAAGACCCGGATGGAAAGATACATTTTCCATTGATGACAAAGGGGGAGAGATTTATCAGATGCAGAGGACAGAGACATGGTTCCAGCAGGAGTAGATTTATCATATGCAAAGGACAGAGGCATGGTTCTATGGGGAGCATGAGTGATATGATTTCAGTATTGTATCAGAGTGTTGCCATCAATGCCAAAGGGGGATATTGTTGATTAAGGTTGGTTGTCATTGATGTCAACCTTTGAAGAAAACCCCACAACAC
This sequence comes from Picea engelmannii, assembly GCA_009831015.1. Classification (NCBI taxonomy): domain Eukaryota; kingdom Viridiplantae; phylum Streptophyta; class Pinopsida; order Pinales; family Pinaceae; genus Picea; species Picea engelmannii. The sequence goes on from ML781770.1 coordinate 192,387, forward strand.
AAAGGTTTGGGTAATGGACCCAATATTGTTTGATGTAAATATGACTCATTATTGTATTGTCATGGTTGATAAGAAGTAAATATGGATGAACTCCAAAGTAGTCCCCTTATGGTGAAATCCCTCACGGGAAGACGCTTTGTGGAGTAAGAGAAACCATGCCTAATTGTGGAATAATGAGATGAAGGATAGTGAATTTGTCAGGGAAACTATCCTAGATGGATAGTGATTGTCATGCCATTTCCGGTGGTATGTGGAACGTCACATAAATCCTCACGGTTAGAGAGTTATGACCATGTGAAGTTGGAGAACCCAGGTCAAAGCAGTGAAACTCGGTCAGAATAATTCCAAAGCCACAAATTCACTTCTGAATGGTCTTAGTGAAATAGTATTCACCAAAGTTGCACATTGTAAATCCGCTAAAGAGATTTGGGACAAGCTTCGAAATATTTATGAAGGAGATACAAAAATCAAAGAAGCAAAGCTTCAAACTTACAGGGGTCAGTTCGAACAACTAAAAATGAAGGAATATGAGAATATTTTAGCCTAATTCTTATGATTCGATGAAACAGTGAATGCAATCATAGGATTGGGAGAATAAATCGAAGAATCTGTAATTGTTCAAAAGGTAATAAGATCTCGTCTTATGAGATTTAACCCTAAGATATCAGCACTAGAAGAAAGATTGGATCTAAACACAATAAGCATGGATGAATTGCATGGAATCTTCACAGCATATGAAATGATAACTGAACAGGAAAATCCATATGTAAAAGAAGCAGCCTTCAAAGCATCCAAAATATCAAAGCGAAAAAAAGAGAAACAAGAAGAATATAGCAACAAAAGTGACCTCTCGAAAGATGATGAAGTGGTGAACTTCATCAAAAGACTGAACAAGGGAATGGAAAGTAGGTATAGAGGTAAGCTTCCTTTAATTTGTTTTAATTGTGATGCTATTGGTCATTTTTCTAACAAATGTCCCCATAAGAAAAGGAGAAATGATAAGTTTACTCAAAAGGAAAACAAACATTAAAGGAAAAAGAACTACAAAGAAATTTTTTAAGAAAAGCCTATACACCAAAGAAGACATCTCATCATCAGATGAAGATGAAGTCAATGACGATGAGTCAGGAAGAGTTCTATTCATGGCGGTAAAAGACAGTGAGCCTTTCGGTTTCCACGTAAATCACTGGTGTACTGTGTATGTGTATGATTGTTCATTTGTTCATTGCTCATTATTGGATGATAATTCTACATTGACATAACACTTGGATTATTTGGTTAAAAAGGATTAAATTACTCTATTACTGATTCACCCCCCTCTCATGAATCCAACACTTGTAACTCTTCCACAACCTTCAGTATCCTAGTACCAACATTTCCCCAAAATTTTCTTTAGCCTCGTGGGATTAAGACTCCCTGTCACATGGGGCGTCGTGTGACGTCACTTTGGCAACCCGCATGTGATCCGGATTTATGAGCGGAATGAAATGAAACCACCGATTTATGAAAATTAACACAGATATGCAATGAAAAATAACAGAGATACAGTAAAATTGGACTTCTATTAAATAAGAAATGTGCTTAAAACTGTAAAATGCAGATTGAAAACAAGCTTGCTAGAATGGTGACATCTTATCTCTGAGAATAGATGTGAAGGCTATGCTCATTCAAAAGAATATTAGTAAAATGAGGCTATGAAGGCCTTTTTACAATAAATATGAATTTCAAAACCCTAGACATCCAAAAACCTAACCCTAGGATATGAAGCGTCAAAAGTCATGTGGGCCTCGTTGGGGTAAGTTAGTACATTAACTTCTCGGGGTCATAACTTTTGCATATGATCTCCGTTTAGGGTGCATGATATCTCATTGGAAAGGTATTGACAAGGGGATTCATTTGGGGTCTCAATCAAAGCCTTTTCTGATTATTAGGATTCTTGATTGTGAAAAAACATAGTTTAGTCCTTGAAAGTTTGGGAACCGAAAAAACTACTAAAAATATTAAGTTACAAAAAAAAAAAGGTTTTGAGCCAATTGGACAAGGTGGATGTCCATTGAGATCCTCCTATATAAATCCTCCCCCCTTATGAATAAATGGTATCCATTGCATTGATTTCCCCCATTAGATGAGGAAATTTCTACTGAATTTGGCCCCGGGTGAGCCACTTGCCTTGGTGCAGGAGCTACCCTGCTTTGACAACCCAATAAAGTTGGATCTTCTATTGGCAAGTTCCATTGACCTGTGTGTCCATGATATGATAAATGGATGCCTATTCCATGAAGTCGGGGTTGAGCTATGCTGGTGTCAATTTTTTTGCTATCTTCGAGGTGTCCAATAATGGTGGAAAATAAGGCCAAAGGTGATCCACATTGAACACTAGATGAAAGCCAAGGAAGGGGTATTGAGGAAAAGATATGAAATAATCTTACTCAAGCATATTCATATTCTGCTTGGCTAAGGAAAAATAGATGGGAATATCACCCTATGTTTATAGTCGTCAAAATTAATATCCTAAGTCACAAGTATTGATTACAAGTGCTTAGGTTGGTTTTTATAAATAAAAGCTTGCTGAAAAATTCATTATTTATGTGTTTTTATGAACATAACAAATGCTAAAATAAACATAGAGATAGAAGTAAAGACACCAAGTTGATAATCAAGACAGATGAAAAATAAAGTATTCCTTTATTTCATTCCAATTCATCAAAGAGTCATTCTCTTTACAAAATTTCTTGAAGAAGTTTTGGACCAAGGTCAAACTTAGACATCCCCAATGAAACATATAAAAGGAAATCTGACAGAAAATAAAAATAAATGAACTCTAAAAGTTGGATCAGCTTGCCAAAGATTGTTGCCTACTCGACTCTGCACAATAGCCTTTGTCAGTGATGAAAACTAATTCACAAACAGAGAAGTCTACACAAACTATCAAAGATAGATCAACACCTATGAAAAACAATTGTCTGAATGATGTAATTCAGCCCTGAATCTTGTTGTCTACAATAAGACCATGCTATCATAAAAAAGAATTAGGCTTGTGATAAATTAAGGAATGAATTAAATCTGAACTATCTCAACACAAACTCAAAGAGAAAACCTTAGTATGCTTCTCCTTCTATTCTCCTCTTGTTTGTCCCTTTCCTTTTGCCTTTAAGAAAATTAGAATTGGTTGAAGTAGTTGAACTACTTCATTAGTTAATTTAACTAAAAAATCAACCAACTTTTAGTTAGGGGGGAAATTAATAAATCATAATAAGGATTTTAAATAAATAATAACTAGTAGGTGAGACCCCTTGTGACTCCCCTTTATCTCTTAACAATCATAACACAACTAGTTAATTAAACAAAAACATCCCTTATGTGAATCCCATCATCACATTCATGTTTGATAATTTATCTCATTGATATTTGAAATTATTTTCAAAAATATATTACTCGTGTATCCAAAAACACATGTTGTCCAAAACTTTTGAAGTCAACTATCATCAACAATAAATAAAATAAAACTTAAAATCCATATTTTTCACTCTGAGATGTAATCTTTCCCTTGTTGTTGTTGTCACCTTTTGATATCTTTGAATTTTCCTTTGGTTGTGTTGAGCCTTTAGGCCTAATATCCTTGATCACATGAGAACAATCATCCCTCAAATGCATCCGGGAGGACACAGATTTATCAGAGCCATTGGAGGGTGAGGAAGGGGAAGCAATGAATTTTCCTTTGTCAGGGGCATAGTAGACCTCGGTTTTCAACATTTTTCTAGCATGGGAGGAATGAACTGGTGAGTGGACAGGGGAAGCTTGGACAATCTGATTGATAGGCGGGGGAGAAGGTAAAGAGAAATTGGGCCAGCCATGATGTTGGGAGACTGTCGGATGGACAATCTCTTGCCATCCATCGTTTTCAGAAACCTCGGGTTGTAATGAGACATGAAGGGGCATAGGAATACTAGGGGCTTGTGGAGCTTGGAAGGGAGTCCTTTCAGGCCTAGGTTGGACCACTCCTTGCCCAATCTAATTGAAAAACCTAGTCTGAAATAGTTGGCCTAGATCTTGTGAATCAACATCGAAGTGAATGGAGAATATGGGCCTTTTGGGGCCCATTTTCCAATTACATCTTCCTCGGTTACCTCTGCCATGGCCACCTCAGCTGAAAAATCTCATTCGTGTATGCATGATTGATTAGAAAATAGTTCCTTTAACAACCATACATGACAACTCTTTTAAAATATGAAATAAATTTTGGCTCAACAACATATCAGACTCATGAAATCCAATCCATACAAATTGTTTAACCGTTGTCAATGATCAGGGGGTGAACAAAGGTTCTTGAATATGAGAGGGGTTTGTATTGAGAGAAAAAATGTTAAAATGAGGGGGGAAAGAACATGGTTACTACTCACCGATAACAAAAATCATCTGAAATGTAAACCAAATAACATATCATTGTAATCCATCCCTGTGATCTTAAACTGTCACAATACAGAGCTTCTCTTAACAGTAATTAAATTTTAGGAATAAGGAGTGAGTAATGAATATGGGAAGGCAAGGGGATTGTAATTAGCGAAAAGTGAAAAAAATTGTAGGGGAAGATAGCGGTTACTGTTCAAAAAATTAATCAAGTAATTCTATAAAACAATTCTATATTGAAAGAAAAAGATCCAATACTAACCAAATAGTCATTGTGATCAATTAAACAACTACTGTGTATAATTCATCATTTATGTGTATTAGCTTGCTCACTGTTTGCAATTAAATACAGTGTCATCCAACTCAAAATAAAATTCCTTCCAAAACAACCTGTATAAGAGTTATGTTTCTTCCCATTTGTCTCATTTAATATTTAAAACAATTTCTAAATGAACACACAGTCACTTGTTTCCACTTTGTTCCATCAAAACATCAACCACTGTCCATGAATTATTTCTTCAAACAAAACACAGACACAAAAATCGTGCTTCATTCCATTCCTCTAATCAATTTAATAATCAAAATGCAACAAATCCATACTGTTATAAAACCTGTGCCCATCTCTGATGGTGTAATCAAATGATATCCATAACATATACAGTGGGCAGCCACACCACAACTATCAGGATTTTAAATTGCAATACTCTCGATGGGAAATTAAAACACACAGTAACAACAACCCTTATTTCAACCTATATCATGTTGTAGGAAACACACAACCCAGCGCATAAAGAAAAGAGGCATATTCTCGATCAACCATAAACAATGTTGAGTCAACAATCCAACTGTTACAACACAAGAGGCAACGAATGTGTGCCCACTTCATTACTTGAATCAACCAATTAACCATGTTGAACTATCGAATCAATTTCTATAATAAAAAGGATATAATGATTATACACCAGTCACAATTTAACATCAATCATGCTCAAACCTATAAGTAGTGTCGAACAACATCATAAAAATCAAATAAGAACCAAGTCTTATCCTCCAATCTACAAGGGGTTCCCACCTACTAGTATTATATATATCGTTAGCTTATAATAATAGGCTTTAGAAATACTTTGTGGGCAAAATAATCGTTGTGATTTTTATCGTCAACAAACTGGTGACTCCACGGGGAAAAAAAAATTTAACAGATTTAGAACTCAGAACTCATGGTTTCACAGACCAAGAATCAGCAAGTCGAGAAGATATAACCAGGAAGATTATGCAACAGGGGGAAGTGAGTGGATTTAATGGAAAAATGATCGGGAATTTGGGAATAACTCATGAAAAATGTAAGTATGAGGGATTTTACCCCTGTGTGCATAAACGTTCAACCGAAATATTCTCTTTACTTGAAGGAGAAAAATTATGGACTTGCTCTCTTAAATTCTCAAACGGATGAAGAAAAGGAAAGCAAAAGTGGGAGATAACCAATTTTTTTTTAAAAGACAGCAGTGAAAGCAGATAGAAAATTCAAGTGATTTCAGAGAAACATCATAACAACTGTGTAATATTGATTGTTATTGACTAACAATATCTTGCAGGAGTGTCACTGTGGTGGAACTGATCCAACCTCTTATTCTTGACCAAAATCAATTAAAAGATGAAAAAGCAATCAAAATCATAACATAATTAAAATTGCAGAATTTAAAATAGCAGAGATAAAATGACAGAAATGTAAAATCAATATGAAATGATTAAAATCATAAAGCAAAAATCAAACTACTATAAAGCCAAAATGAAAAACAGTGATAGAAAAGAAAGCAGAGCTATACTACTAATATACAGAAAATCCAAACAACATTAGAACTTTTCACGTTGGTTCCACATAATGTTTCAAGTGAGAACCGTTAGTGCTGTATGAAAACAATCGCTTCTGTAAATATTTTGGAATGTAAGAATTAGTACCCAGGACAAAAGCGATCTTGAAAGGGCCCAACCATAACACTTGAAACTCTAAGGTAAAAATCAGCGCTTTAGCACATACAATGAGATCATCAAGATAAGTATGAATATTAATCAATTTGCCAGGAGTTATTTGCATGTGCCCTTTAAAAGTGGTACTTTTGTCAGGTAAGCTAGAAAGAATATGTTCATAAGTCAAGATACCCCAATTAGTGATATGATTGGTTTTTTGAGCATCTGCCTTTTTTTCCTTGATTTGATTGGAACCAAAAACATTGTCAAGGGCCTCATCTGTGACCTTACAACCTGTTGTAGAATCATTTCCATATTAGGGGGAGGGAAGGGATTTTTCATAATAGCCTGATTGAATGTGTGAAAATTAATTCAAAATATAATATGATCAATGACCTTCGGAACAGGTACCAATTTGGAAACCTATTCAGGGTACTTGATCAGAAAGATGTTTCCAACCCTCAAGAAATTTTCCAACTCCCTTTGAATAGTTGCTTTCAATGTAGGGTTAATAGGTCTTTGTTTTTGCCTGACTGGTTTCATGTATTCCTTGATGGGGATAGCATGGCGTATAATACCAAGATCAAAACTACGAAGATCCTCATAAGACCAAGCAAAAACATCTTGAAATCCACCAAGTAGCTTGGAAAACTTCATTTTTTCTTCATCATAACATTGGGCACCTATTTTAACATTCTTTGGAGACTCATGTGTTCCAATGTTCAAGGAGATGGTTTCACCCACCTTCCCTTTTGACTCCTCTTCTTTCTGTTTCTCTTTATTGCCTACATCACTCGATGAAAATGAACTTTCTAGGGGAGTCAAGCCTTGAGGAATCTTGTCATCTTCTATGGGTATAATTTCCTTGGGCTTAAAAGGTTCATCTTGAATGAAAGAAAAAATGCTCTCATCGTTGGGGAATACCTACCAAGATTCTATATTGTCAGGGATATGTGGACGATATAGAGATTGAAAAGTACAATCAGGTCTATGTGGCAAAAGTTTCCAAGTAGGAGACGCTACAAAAACAACTAACCGGTCATCCATTGAGTTCAATTACCTCTTAACATGAGTGATGTTGAAAGATAATAGGTTCAATATAAGTTTCCAAACAGTTTAGGTGTATTGTTTCATCAACTTGTTGCTAGGGGAGTAAATCTTACGTACAAGCTTCACAAAAATCTCGGAGTTTCCAAAAACTGAAAGGTGACCACAACCAAGATTATAGGAGTTTTCAATGCCTAATAATAAAGCTTTGCATTCGGTGACATTGTTTGTGCAAGCAAACTCCAACCTATAAGAAAAGTTATGGATTTTCCTACAGGAGAAATCAAGACAATGCCAGCTCCATTTCCTTCATTTGAGCATGAACCATCAAAGTGCATGTGCCACATACCATCATCCAAATCAACTTGTTCCAAGGGAATGTTATTCTCCTCAACAAAGATGGAATACACTCCTAGGTACTCTTCGATATACTTTACATTAGGTCGTGGAACACTCTCTATGTAAGGTGAAATCCTTCCCTCTCTAAGGACTATAATTTTTTTACCATTTTGAGGAACGGATAAATGTGTTTCGTCGAGTGAGAGGTATCCACCTATTAAATATTTCCAATCTCTTCCCAAGATGATTGAGTAATTTCTTACTGGCATATCAATTACCTGAATACTAAGGGTTGTCCTTATTTCAGGGTGTGTGCACAAAACTAAGGTCACATCTTTAATCTCGCCTATGGTTGTTTGTTGTGGACTATTATAAGAGAGCATGCTTCTTGTTGGTTGTGGAGCCTGATTATCTTCCTGATTTAGAAGTCCTTGATTTTAGCCGTGTTTATACCCCATGAAGTATTTACACCCCACATGTATGTACACTCCTCCACGTGGGGGAGTGTAGAGGGGGGGTACCCCCTCTGCGGGGTCCAGGGGGCCTATCCCCCCGGCTGGGGGGTTTGGGGGAAAGTAGGCCCCCAGCGGGGGTTCAGGGGCAGCGTCCCCCGATGGGGGTTCGGGAGTGAAGCCCCCAAAGCAAAAATCGCCTTGTAAAAGTATATTGTAATTTCATTGTAAATATGGACCGTTCATTATAAGGTCACAGATCTAACGGTAGAGATTATGTTAGGGTTTTTTTCCCTAGAAGGCAACCCTCTTTTATGAGGGAAATGTATTGCAGCTATGGATGATGGTGA
>ML781770.1:212071-229068 GCA_009831015.1 Picea engelmannii
GTTGTTAACTCTTCACATGTTGTATTTCCCTTAGGCAATTTCATGCTTTCCTAGTTATTGTTTCAATGCTTTCTTAGATCAGTTTGATTTCAACAACATAGATTAGATTAGATTAGTTCTACTTCAGTCCTGCATATACAGTGTGTGTGCTTCGTCAGTCTACGTACCCCGGGTTGACGATTAAATGGTTGGGCAAGTACTACAACGTTATTATAACGACATATATTTCGCCTGACAGTAACTACTCACTGATAACAACAATCAACTGAAATGTAAAACAAAGATCATATCATTGTAATCCATCCATGTGATATTAAACTGTCACAATACAGAGCTTCTCTTAACTGTAATTAAATTTTAGGAACATGGAGTGAGTAATGAATATGGGAAGGCGAGGGGATTGTAATTAGCGAAAAGTGAAAAAAAAATTGTAGGGAAAGATATCGGTTACTGCTCGAAAAATTAATCAAGTAATTCCATAAAACAATTCTATATTGAAAGAAAAAGATCCAATACTAACCAAATAGTCATTGTGATCAATTAAACAACTATTGTGTATAATTCATCATTATGTTTATTAACTTGCTCACTGTTTGCAATTAAATATTTAACATAGTGTCATCCAACTCAAAATAATATGCCTTCTAAAACAACCTGTATAAGAGTTCAGTTTCTTCTCATTTGTCCCATTTAATATTTAAAACAATTTCTAAATGAAGCACAGCCATTCATTTCTACTTTGTTCCATCAAAACATCAACCATTGTGCATGAATTATTTCTTCAAACCAAACACAGACACAAAAATCGTGCTTGATTCCATTCCTCTAATCAATTTAATAATCAAAATGCAACAAAACCATATGGTTATAAAACCCGTTCCCATCTCTGATGGTGTAATCAAACAACATCCATAACATATACAGTGGGCAACCATGCCACAACTATCACGATTTTAAATTTCAATACTCTCGATGGACAATTAAAACACATAGTAACAACAACCCTTATTTCAACCTATATCATGTTGTAGGAAACACACAACCCAGCACATAAAGCAAAGAGGCATATTCCCGATCAACCCTAAACAATGTTGAGTCAACAATCCAACTGTTACAATAGAAGAGGCAGTGATTGTGTGCCCACTTCATTACTTGAATCAACCAATTAACCATGTTGAACTATCGAATCAATTGCTATAATAAAAGGATACAGTGATTATATACCAGTCACAAAAACCATTGTCAACACTATTAACAGGGACAACCAATAATCAACCACCGATGACGATAATCCACCAACTCATAACATTCGACCATGTGCCTGACTAAAAATAATTGGTTCATTTATCAAAATAGGGCTTAAAATAATCAAGGGTGGGCTCTGAGTAACCAACACAGGGAGATTGGAAATGACCACCAACAACAGGTGAGAAAATTTTGAGACAAAACGGTGGACACACGGGCCATATCACCCATAGCCTTGCAAGACAAGGAGAGAGTTCAACAAGCAGAAGAGATTATGAACAGAGGAGCAGATGTCCCTTAGGGGCCAATAAATAACACCCATAACATGCATGGCATAACCCTCGCGGTTTTCCCCGATCAACTCCAGTAATGTTGATATAAAAATAGAGCCAAGAAATGGCAATCAACCTCAAAGCAAGCCCCTTGGAATAATAGCGATCATAACCAACTACGCAGAAACCAATAATATAACGAGCCAATAATCAGGTGAAATGATATGCAGTGACACAAGGTAGTTCAAAGACAAACCCAACAACCCCATAACAACGAATACAACTGGGCACGGTGACAAGAACTATGTGGAGAGAGCCAACAAGTCTGGACCAAATGAACCCTTCAACAAAAACCCATAAAGACAACATAGAGCCTTTAGGGCTTCCACCACTCAGAATAATCAATGAATCTGTGACTTCAACCATCGTTTTCCATTTGCAACGAAAACCACACAACAACAGTTCCAGAGAAATATCACAAGTTTACATTGTTTCCAGTCTCAAGAAAAGAACAGACCCATACATCATCGAGCCAATATCTATTTCATAACCAGAGCGAGTTCATGGATGGAGAAAAGACATACCTATAACCAAAAAGACTTAAAAACGCGAGCTTGGCCGAGTAGTTCTTCCCTTTCTTGAAAATCAGAGCTTAACCACAGTGAAACACAATTGAACAATAGCCAAGATAGGGTGATGTCCAGTGGGATAGGTATGGAGTGACGTGCATTAAATGCACATCACTTCCATCCTTTACTCATTTAATCCCTTAGTACGTGCCAGCCAACCATTCAATTAATCCATGCATTGAAACCAACATCCATTACTTGCCAAATGCGCCACCCTATGTAACATTAACCATTTCCAACCATACCATAATGCATATCACATGTGTTTCCATATAACTCAATAATCGTATAGCCACTAACCCTATTAGCTAGGACTAACAACAATCCTTTAATTTCAATGCATGTAGTGTAGCATAGTAGCATAGTTTAATTTCTTCCTTAGATTTTTTTCCATATTTATTTTATCCTTTTCCATGACTAACATATGTTTTGTGCAGGTGTAATATGTAATAGATCATGGTGCAATTAGCATAGAAATAACAGTTCACATAAGCTCTCGTGACATGGAATTGAGAATTTAGAGTAAAGAAACCCAGACATAGCATGAATTATCCATTAACCATTTGTTGCGAATAGAACCAACATTTGAACATAAATCATGCTCAAACCTATAAGCAGTGTCAAACAATAGCATAAACATCAAATAAGAATCGGATCTGATCCTCCAATATACAAGGGGGTCCCACCTACTAGTATTATATATATCGTTAGCTTCTAATAATAGGCTTTAGCAATACTTTGTGGGCAAAATCCTCGTTGCGATTTTTATCGTCAACAAGGGGGGCACGTGGAACTCAAAATAATTGTCACCCATAGCCTTGGTGATGTTTTAAGGTCCATAATAGAGTGGACGAAGATTCCGATGAGGCCCGGTAAGGCTTTATTTCTGCAAGTGCAACCAAACTTTGTCGCCCACCTGAAACTGGTGTGGCACCCGATGTTGATCATGGTATTGTTTGTACTTGGCATTGGACTTCTGTAAAATATCCTAAACATGTTAGTGGATGTGATGGATCCACTCAATGAACCGGGTGGCTTTGTCAACTCTAGTTGGAGCATGCGATGAGTCTTCCTGGGTGGCCGCAAGGGGTAGTGAAACATCCATGGGATCCAATGGTTAAAATCCCAACCCCACCTAAAAGGGGTTGTGGTCGGTTGAGCTATGTATGGATCTATTGTAGTTGTGATGAACATAGGTAATACTCTCATACCAAGTGTGGGGGTTCTTGGAATTGTACCTGCACAATATGTGCATGATCATTCGTTTGACGACCTTGGTTTGGCCATCCATCTGGTGGTGGAAGGCAGTGGACTTGGTGAGCTTGGTTTCCAATAGTGACCAGAGGCTCGACCAGAATGTGCTAAGGAACTGGTTGTCCCAATTTGGGATAATGGTTTTTGGGATCCCAAAGCATACCCACACTCATTCAAATAAGAGCTTGATGCTCTTCTTGCAGGAGGCCATAATCTTCATCTTGGAAAAGTGATTGACAACCACGAAAACACAGTCATTTCCCCGCTTGGTGTAGGGAAGGCCTGACATGTATTCCATTGAAATAGATTCCCAGGGCATGTCATGAGTAGGAAGAGGAGTGTACGGGTGTTATGAGGAAAATCTCTCTATGGCATGGGGAAAACCACAACAAATGGAAAGCACTGCAGAAATCAACTCTAATCTCAAATATGCTAGCAAGACAAGATAAAGAGCCTACCTCGTCCAGACATTCGATGAAGTCCATCTTTGAGCACTTGACACAAAGTAACACACCTGCAACTTGTCCTCAACAACCAAGAAATGCAAGCATATGGTGATAACATATAAAGTTAGCACATTCAATAGCATAATCCATCAATATTCATAACAAATATGCCCATGGAATAACAATTCAAATATTTTCAAGACATTAATTGGATGAGAAAAGAGTATTTCTATTAAAATGTAATCAGCAATAGTGAATGAATTAAAAAATTTCACGTCGGCACAGTTCGGAACCGAGAAACTAAGCCCCTTCCAGCTGGGCCTCCACCACTTCAATCCTCCACCAAAGGAAAGCTCATATAAGAGAGACAATGAGGTTCACAATCAAGTAGGGAAGAGCTTGGGGGATGAACAATGTTTTCAGACTTAAAAGAACAAAGGGATGTAGACTCAATATGAAGTGAGTCATTTCTCGAGAGTAACTTTTCTCTCAAATTTGAATTCTTCTCCCCTTTTCCACAACTTGGATATGGCCCATTTATAGGCTTCAAATGGAATTGAAGCGACGATTCAGAATGTTTTCAGTATATGGAAGGTCAAGGATCATAGATCCCATGACGTGACATGGAAACCCAACACCATTTTTTAATTTGGGCACAAAACGCGATGTACGCAGGCTGCAATGGTGAAACCTGCATATATGCATGTTGTATAACTATTACGGCGCATATATGTGGAAAAATATTATTTTTATCTCTGGGACCTTCAAAAAGGGACTTCAAGTCTGCATAGGGAAATGGAAAAAGTCCTTCTGAGCATATTTGCATAGGGTGAGGCAAATCTTTCTATAAAAGATGCCCCCTAATGTGTGAGGTCAAAGGAGTATCTGTGATGGCCGAAATACATTAAAATACCCAAAAGTGGAGTAATGGAGACCGAGATGGATGAACTAGTTTCTCATGAGAATATTACAATATGTACTGACTTTGCACACATGGATACCAATTTGAATTACACTACAGATCCATGTGAAAATATACCAAACAGTTTTTCATGGCCATGAATAGGAAATAAAAAGGTGGCTACATGCCAAAGGATGTCATAGTCACGAACAAGGCCCAGTAAAACCAGTCTCAAAATAAATCTGAAGATATATGTATACAATGGAGTACAATTTGATCTCCCATGGTGACTAAAGTCACATAGGTATTGGTCCAATGAAAGATAGAAACAACTCAGGAAAGTTGTGGCTATGAGTTGATATCTTCAAGTCTTCTACACGATCCACCAAACGTGCAAGCCTACATTGTGTGAATAAAGGAGTTTAGGTAGAACACAATCAGACTTTGTTTGATTACTAGTCATTAAGTTATATCGTTAACAAATGCAAGAGAACCTACCGATAATGGAAGTAGGTATCAAGGAATCGAGTACATTCTTACAAGTGTTAATAAAGTTGTTGAGGTGGAACACTTGAAGAATCCATCGATTAGAAGACATTGATGTATTCCCAAGTGTCGATGGCGGGAGACCCTTCCACTAATGATTGCAAGCCTCTAGGTACTCATAGGACTATAGGTCTCATTTCTAGAATAGATGGGATGAAGTCGATGGAAGGAAACTCGATGAAAGGAGAGCATTGAGGCATCTCTCATCATTCAAAACGAGGTACAAAGTAGAAACTTTATGATTTGGAGGAAATTAGATGAAGAACATGTTCATGAGCCAATGACCCTTAGCGTTTTTTGTGTGTTCCATATGCAAGCGGTACATGAAAAAGACCCTCTGAATATAATCCAATAAGGAAAATTGTTGACAAAGGCGAGGAAACCACCAATAAGGCTAATGGAATCCAAGACACTGCATGAATCCCAATGTTTGAATAGATTTCTTACTTTTGAACACAAGGGAAACCCCCTAGTCAGTGACCAATGATGAAATGTCGATTGTTAGGTTCAAGGTTACCTACCAATGATGGAAGTAGGACCAGGGTGCATGATAGGACTACAACTTCATGTAACTCTAAAACATAATGAGGGTATGGCCGACATGCAAAGTCAAGAGTTATGAGGAATGGACGACATAGTTTGATATACATCATTTGAACAAGATCATGAGACATATGGAATACTTTGGAAGCATAGACTCAATGATGAAACTTTGTGATGCAGGAGGCACCAATCAAACTCTCCATAGGGACTGGAAGAGTAACCAGTCGGGGGAGTAAACTATAAGTAGCGAGATCAACTTCCTAAGGTCATGCTAAACCCAAAATTTTGATAACAAGTGGACTCAAAAGTTTGTGCTTTGTTCAAAGGAGACATGACTGCTGCCAATATAAGATAATATTATTTTCCCGCCTGTCTTTTTTTGTTTTTTCATTGTCAAATGAATTTTATGATACAGAGGAGGAAACGAGTGTCACAAGTAAGAAACTAGTTCCAGTAGTGGAACATACCTATTCTCAATGCACGTAGGTGCATGCAGGATATGGAAACTCGTTGGAATGTTTCCTATTGGGTATAGGGGGTCAAGCTGCAAAGGATATAAACAAGGCTCTGCTTGGTTGATGATGCAAACTGCTGAGGTGATAGGATTATAATGCGAAAGCGAGAACCGACAATAGGATCAATACTACAAGCAAGAGAATGAGATGCAATTACAACTTAACGCCAAAAATTGTCCTTTTCATGAACTTAGTCTACTTGGCTTGAAAAAGGTGTAAACTTACACCAAATAGACATCATTTCAAGTCCAATTTTTTAGTGTGAAAGAGGCAAGTTCACTCGACAATCTTTTCACTTTTGTAGAGAGTCAAAAAAGAGCTAAAACCAAACTCGTTGGGAGTCCCGCTAGGTATAGGTTAGTATAATTATGAGTAAGAAATGAGGTTCAAATGTAAGGTCATGTATTATCTATAAGGGACTCACAGTCCTACAGACAAAAAATCTCTGCATGGGAACCAAATGGTGCAGAGAATCTAACTAGGGCACCCATGTTTGGTAAGTCTCTACCATTCAATAATGACACTTCTAGTTGCAGAAATAAGGTTATGTGTCGCTACCAAATGGGTTCGTATCTAAGGCATATGAGTTGTAGTGATAGGATGATGCAAATGTGCATAATGGATTGATGACCTATCATATATGTTGGTTGACGAAAGTACCTATCCAAAGTTACGAACGGGCGAAATGGCTCTAAAAACCACAAGAATCCCTGGATAAAACCACCAAAACCAACTCCATCCACTGTCGTATTAGTCCATTAGGCCAAAATATTTGGTAAAAACTATGCAAAGTAGGTAAATGTTTTCTATAAATAGTAAAAAAAAACAATTTTACTATATCGTTTGTATTTTTTACCCAAATAGTGCATTTTGGACCAAATTGCCCCCAAATTTCAACTATTGATAGCGGGAGCTACTAGTGATGGAATCAACAACCGTCTATACCAGGTAATTCATCTTTCTCCTCTCTTTATTTCTAGTGGATTAAACTTTTCAATTATGTCTCCTTTTTTTAGCATTTTAAGGTGCAACTTAGAAACTAGGGTATACGCAGGCTACGTCCACCAGAGAAATTGTCATGTCCTTCCTTTATTATTATCCAGCAAATGAAGGGATACAACCTATAACACGCACGTTGTAACTTCCTCTTATTTCTCTCACAATCTCCTCTCTCAGAATACAATATTCACAATAATGCATATCCGTAATACATTTCCCTCATAAAAGAGGGTTTCCTTCTAGGGAAAAAAAACCTAACATAACTTCTACCGTCAGATCTATGACCTTATAATGAATGGTCCAGATTTACAATGAAATTACAATATACATTTACAAGTCAATTTTTCCTCTAAGGAAAGATAAAATCTTTTTCTGAGTATACATGATCTCCACAAGAGAAGTTTGGCCCCCACAACAATTAACTCAAGCCACACAAATGGAAATTCATCTAAAAAGGTAGCGTCTCTTCCCAACAATTATATTTGGCCTCTTGGTCAAGGAACTCATCGTTTACACACAAAAAATTCAGTCCAACACATGAATAATTCACCCAACAACTATATTTTGGCCTCTCGGCCAAATAAATTGGCCTCTACACAAGCAAAATTCAGCCATGGAATTAGAAGACTCAACCACACAAGAAATGCAACCACAAAACCAAATCGTCCTCCTCAAGAAAAATCATCCTCAACCAAAGGAAACCCCTATTTCAAATGATGAAATATCAACCACAATGAACCATAATGAAATATCCATATGGTCTATCCTCTATTATCATCTAGGGTGGATAGTCTCGCCACCAACCCAATATTCTTCTCTAGGGTTTTTATTCCTAAGAGACAAAGCTACAAGATCTCTCTCCATTTTAGTTTTTAGAAAATAACAATGCATAATGGCCAAGGGGTGCACCCTCCTCCTCTTATAAATCGTCATTCACCCTTCCTTGAACCTTTTACCTTTTTGTTACCCTTTTAACTTCAAATAATAAAGTGACATTTCTAATGTTTAATTGATTATTATTCACAATGTCACTTTATAACCCTTTTTCCCTTTTTCCTAATGTCACTTTAGAAATTTAACATTTTAATCCTGATTGACATCAAATAACCACCTTGACCCCCTTTTCTTTTTTTTCTATAGCCTACATGAGTCTGTGAGGATACTACATAATCCACCTGGAGTGATCTCTTGAAAATGAACATCACATTCCTCCCTTCTCGAGATTGCTTTCCCTCAAGAAAATGCAAACTAGGATGCTTCACCCTCAAGAAAATCACATCCCCCATATCGAAGTTAGGTTCCACCCTCTTCCTGTCTGCATACATTCTCTTCGAAATTTGGGTGGTCTGCAAACTATAATGAGTGGTGTCACAACGATGCTCACATAAATGTAACCACTTTATCCATGACCTTACATAGTTATGTATATACCTCTCAAACTAACTATCTGTATGAGGGTAGAAACTAATACTGTAATTCAAACTTGTGCTTGAAAATATGAACATCTCCTACCAACATGCACTAAGAATCTTGATGTCTCGATCACTGACAATGAATTTGGGTTTCTCATGAACTTTTAACATCTCCCCAAGAGATAGATATGTCACTCATGCTAGCCCATACTTCAAAGAAATTAGTGGGAAGTGTATGAACTCTGATAACTGGTAAATACTTACACACATACAATCTACATTATGAACCCTCGGTAAAATTGTGATGAAATTTAACAACATGCCCTCCCACCTTGGCTCTAAAATGGGAAAATACTACATCAACCATGTTGAATGAGTGTGCCCTAACCTTCTCTACTGACCAGTTGTACGCTCCCCCATATGTCTCAACACAACATCTACAAAGTCCCTCCATGTGAACCTCTCTTGAATCTTCTTGCAAGTGGTAAAGTCACCAGTGTTGGAATACTGAGAGGGGGGGGGGGATGAATTAGTATGAGCACTTTTTATCACTTTTAACTGCAATATGTAATCATTAAAATCATTAGCAGTATATCATCAATATATATCATCCATGATTGCATTCAATATATCATGATCATATAAACATAAGCGACATCACATCAACAACATCACATCAAATACACAATACACCATAATTTATGTGGAAACCCAAATGGGAGAAAACCACGAAATTCTTTCTTATATATCAAAAGAATACATTCATTGGAAGCACCAACTTCCAAATTCTCTAGCTGCAACTAGAAGGAGACTATGACCCCCTATTTGCAAGCTCCAACTTGAAGGAAACTACAACTCCCTGAATTATCTGGCTCCAACCAAAAGGAGGCTACAACCCCCTGATTCTCAGGCTCCAACCTGAAGGAAGATCCAACTTCTCATGTTCTCCAGCACCAACTAGAAGGCGGCTACAACCCCCTTTATTTTCCCCATCCTACCCCCCTAAAATATAAATGTAGACCAACTATCACTGCCACTATCACATCAACCTGTAACCTGTCAACCTGTCACAGTATCTGACCTGTCACTGCCAGCCTATCACATCAATTTGTCCAACCTGTAATTGTCACCAATACTCAACCAGATTCTCTCACATTGATCATATGCCAAGGAAAACCCTCAACCAGATGTCCAACATCACCAACACATTCCTCTACCAAGCATGTACCAATATCACAAACATACCATCACAATATATGTGTCTCAACCATGTACTAAATCATGTACCAAACCATCAACCTATACCATACCAAACATAAATCATGTACCACAACCTATACCACAACAAGTGCATCACCTATGCACCAACACCTGAACCAAACCGTGCATCAACCATACACCACAACTATGCCAAACCATGCATCAACCATGCACCACAATTGTGCCAAACTGTGCATCAATCATGCACCACAATCTGTACGATCTGCCTCAACCATTAACCATGTACATCAACACCATACTGGGTACCAACAATGTATCTCAACAATATACCATCTCACTCAATCATTTCATACACCATATACCATAATATATACCAATAAGTTACTATCAATGGTGTGTCTCAACAAAGTACCAATATCACCAAGAGATGTATTTCATACATGTGTTGTCATATACCAAGCATAATCCTCAACAATATATCAATATCAATGACAACCATACACGATGTGCCAATGCTTTAAGACTATACCAAGAATAATCCTCAAGAATGTACCATAGAATCATCGCCATGTAACCAAACTAGATACAAAGATACCAATACAACCAAGATGTACTGCTACTCAATGTACCATACCAATATCACCAAGATGTACCATGCATCAACAAGACATGTCTCTCAAGCATGTACCATACCAACACAAAGAATAATATATAATCAGATAAGAATACATGTGACCTATATCTGACCTATTGTACTATAGCACTGACCTGTAACTCTTCCACAACCTTCAATATCCTAGTACCAACATTTCCCCAAAATTTTCCTTAGCCTCATGGGATTAAGACTCCCTGTCACATGGGGCCTAGTGTGATGTCACTTTGGTAACCTACGGGTGATCCAGATTTATGAGCAGAATGAAATGAAACCATAGATTTATGAAAATTAAAATAGATACGGAGTGAAAAATAATAGAGATACAGTAAAACTTGACTTCTCTTAAATAAGAAATGTGTTGAAAACTGTAAAATGCAGACTAAAAACAAGCTTGCTAGAATGGTGGCAACTTATCTCTGAGAAGAGATGTGAAGGCTACGCTCATTCAAAATAATATGAGTAAAATGAGGCTATGAAGGCCTTTTTACAATAATTATGAATTCCAAAACCCTAGACATCCAAAAACCTAACCCTAGGAGATGAACCGCAAAAAGTCATGTGGGCCCCCCATTGGGGTAAGTTAGTACATTAACTTCCTGGGGTCGTAACTTTTTCATATGATCTTCGTTTAGGGTGCATGATATCTCATTGGAAAGGTATTGATAAGAGGGTTCATTTGGGTGGCTCAATCAAAGCCTTTACCCATTATTAGGGTTCTTTATTGTGAAAAAACTTCTTCTAGGCCCTCAAAATGGCCCCAAAAGTTTGGGAACCGAAAAACTGCTAAAAATAGTAAGTTGCAAAAAAAAAGTTTTTGAGCCAGTTGGATAAGGTGGATGGCCATTGATATCCTCCTGTATCAATACTCCCCCCTTATGAATAAATGGTATCCATTGCGTTGAGTGGCCCCATTAGATGAGGAAATTTCTACTAAATTTGGCCCTGGGTGAGCCACTTGCCTTGGTGTAGGAGCTACTCTGCTTTGACAACCCAATAAATCTAGATCCTCTATTGGCGAGTTTCATTGACCTATTTTTCCACGATATGATAAGTGGATTCCTTTTCCATGTAGTTAGGGTTGAGCTATGTTGGTTTCAATTTTTCTGCTATCTCTGAGGTGTCCAATAATGGTGGAAAATAAGGCCTAAGGTGATTCACATTGAACACTAGATGAAATAAAAGGAAGGGGGGCACGTTGAACTCAAAATAATTGTCACCCATAGCCTTGGTGATGTTTTAAGGTCCATAATAGAGTGGACGGAGATTCCGATGAGTCCCGATAAGGCTTTATTTCTACAAGTGAAACCAAACTTTTTTGCCCACCTGAAACTGGTGTGGCACCCGATGTTGATCATGACGCTGCTTGTACTTGGCATTAGACTTCTGTAAAATATCATGAACGTGTTAGCGGATGTGTTGGATCCAATCAATGAGTCGGTTGGCTTTGTCATCTCTGGTTGGATCATGCGACGAGTCTTCCTCGGAGGTTGCAAGGGGTTGTGAAACATCCATGGGATCCAATGGTTGAAATCCCAACCCCACTTGAAAGGGGTTGTGGCCAGTTGAGATATGTATGGCTCTATTGTAGTTGTGATGAACATAGGGAAGAATCTCATACCAAGTGTGGGGGTTCTTGTAATTGTACATGCACAATATTTGCATGATCACCCGGTTGACGACCTCGGTTTGGCCATCCATCTGGTGGTGGAAGGTAGTGGACTTGGTGAGCTTGGTTTCCAACAGTGACCAGAGGCTTGAATAGAATGTGTTGAGAAACTAGTTGTCTCGATTTGAGATAATGGTTTTTGGGATCCCAAAGGGTACCCATACTCATTCAAAAGAGGGCTTGGCAGTGGCCTCCGTTGTGATTCTCTTCTTGCAGGTGACCATAATCGCCATCTTGGAAAAGCGATCAACAACCACAAAAACACAGTCATTTCCCTGCTGAGTTTAGGGAAGGCCCGACATGTAGTCCATTGAAATAGATTCCTAGAGCCTATCATGAGTAGGAAGAGGAGTGTACAGGTGTTATGAGGAAAATCTCTCTGGCATGGGGTAAACCACAACAGACAAAAAGGACTGCAAAAATCAACTCTAATATCAAGTATGTTATATAAACAAATATGATAGCAAGACAAGATGAAGAGCCTACCTCATCCAGACGTTCGATGAAGTTCATTGTTGAGCACTGGACTCAAAGAAATACACCTGCAACTTGTTCTCAACAACCAAGAAACGCAAGCATATGGTGATAACATATAAATTTATCTCATTCAATATCATAATCCATCAATATTCATAACAAATATGCCTATGGAATAACAATTCAAATATTTTCAAGACATTAATTGGATGATAAAAGAGTATTTCTATTAAAATGTAATTAGCAGAAGTGAATGAATTAAAAACTTTCATGTCAGCATGGTTCAGAACTGAGAAACTAAGCCCCTTCCATCTAGGCCTCCACCACCTCAATCCTCCACCAAAGACAAGCTCATATAAGAGAGACAATGAGGTTCTCAGTCAAGTAGGGAAGAGATTGGGGGTTGAACAATGTGTTCAGACTTAAAATAACAAAGGGATGTAGACTCAATATGAAGTGAGTAATTTCTCCAAAGTAATTTCTCCAAAGTAACTTTTCTCTCAAAGTTAAATTCTTCTCCCCTTTTCCACAACTTGGATATGGCCCATTTATAGGATTCAAATGGAACTGAAGGGATGATTCAGAACGTTTCCAATATATGGAAGGTCAAGTATCATGGATCCCATGACGTGACATAGAAACCTGACACCATTTTTTAATTTGGGCACAAAACCTGATGTACGCGGATTGTAATGGTGCAACCTGTGTATATGCATGTTGTATAATTGTTAGGGCATGTATATGTGGAAAAATATTATTTTTATCTCTGGGAACTTCAAGCCTGCATAGGGAAATCGAAAAGGTCCTTCTGAGAAGATTTTCATAGGGTGAGGAAAATCTTGCTATAACATATGCCCCCTGATGTGTGAGGTCAAAGGAGTATCTGTGATGGCCGAAATACATTATAATACCCAAAAGTGGAGTAATGGAGACCCAGTTGGATGAAATAGTTGCTAATGAGAATATTAAAATCTATATTGACTTTGCACACATGGATATTTGTCACATACCCACTAAGGAAAACAAAAATTTTAGTCGAATTCTCAAGAATCAGAATCCCCGAAATACCTATGGGGATCTTAGCATAGGATAGTTCCTTCCTTTTCCATCTCCATGTGATTGTGGGTCACGACCACAGGCTGAGCAAGTATGGAATTCTTTCTCTCTTTGCGACTCAGCACTACAAGAGCGTCGAGTCTTTCGACTATGCAAACCCTGACACGGCGAAACGTCGAACCCTGACACGGCTAGCGAGTGACAGGTTTTCCCCTTGGGGTCTTTTCCACATGACCCTGTCCCGTGTCTACGTGCTTAAGCCTACCAAGCGCTTATCAACTTTTCACGATTCAGGGAAATGCAATGCATGACTTCCCTTTGACACTTTTTGCTACTCGCAACCTCGCAGGTTGAAGCGTCGAGCTCTCGTGCTCTTCTTCTCTGAAATCCTGAGACGCGACAGTCAGCAATGGTTGACTTCCTCTTTTCACTTCTCGCAACTCACAACCTCGCGAGTTGGAGCATTGAGCCTTCGTGCTCCTATCTCACAAATCCCCGAGACGTGAGAAGTCAACAGAGTGTTGACTCCTTTCCAAGCGACACGTGCCCACCTGTCAATCACACGGGCCCCACCTGATGGATGTGCCACGTGTTCTCACGAGACTCGGCTCTTATCACTTTGTGACTTCTACGGTCGAAACTGACCCCTTACAATCTCTGAACCCTCAAACACCCGATATACGATATCACCACGGAGTTCTGATCCAACGGTCCTCCCGTTCCTAGATCCAACGGTTTAGAATTTTTTCCTTGCCACTTCGCACTTCGCAACTTCGTGAGTTGGAGAACCCAACTCTTGCACTCTCTTCTTGCGAAACCCCGAGATGCGAGATCCCGAACTCAGACCTCTTCGGGATTGCACTGACCCTAACTGCCTTGAAACTCTGTAAGATCCAACAGCTATAAGTTGTTCGCCACTTCTATCTTGAAGTGTCTCCACCGTCCATACAGCTTATCCCATAGTTTCTTATACGGCTTAACTCCCTCGCAACTCAGTGCAATCCAATAGCCCACAACAATTCGGCACTTCTCCACAAAGTCTCTCTATCGTCCGTTTATGCTCTCTTCTGCGCACGTCTAGACATACTTTTTCGACGACCCGGATCTATTTCGCTCCAGCTAATCTAACAATAGTTGTAGCTCCTCCTTGAACATGTGCTTCTCTTCCTTCTCCTTGGAAGATTTCTTAATTATCAAAGGTCTCGGCCTTTTCTTCTCCTCTATAACCTTTGCAGCTAAGGCTTTGTGCACAAAATGGCACTATCCCTTCCGAGATTTTCTTCTCTAAAACCATGAAAGATTTCCTCGACCTCCGTGATTCCTACAAGGTCTGTGTACATGACAAGGTGTTGCCTTTCCTCCTCAGATGGACAGTTTTGATTCTCTCGTGACTTCACCACCCTTGAAGTCGAAAGACTTCCCTCTATGACTCCCGATGTTCGAATCCCCGTTATGGGTGATTTCACGACACGTGTCCTCCCTCCAACGGATGGCTCAGGTTCTTTCGCTATTTCGAGACTTTTGATGTTGAGTGCCTAGACTCTCGTCCTCCGGACTCCTGAACTCCCGAATGACGAAACCCTGATACAAACTCTTCTCGGGACTTTCACTTTTGTTGTTCTTCGCGAGAGGTTTAAACCTCATGCAACTCTTGACAGATCCAATGTCTATCGGTTGTTTAGACCAATATCTGACGGCTCAGACCTGTCTCTCCATTGCGTCATTCCGAAGCTGCCTGGACATGAATCCACGGTCCATATTCTTTCACGGACCTTGGGGATCTACGGTCCTGATTTCTTCGTTATTCGTGAAGATAAAGGAAAAAGGGTTAAGGAATTTAACACCCTCATTTACTCCTTCAATCTAACGGTCATGAATGACCGCAGATCTTCTGACAGGATCTCATCCATTGATTGATACTTATTCTTCAAATCCTCAAGGGATTCTGCGACTTCTGCACCTCTGCAGAGTCTTTGCACACAAAGTGCTACCTCTTATGAGATTTTCAAAAAGGGTGTCTCTATGGGGAGATTTATCCAGGGTATCACCTGAGACGGATAAGGGTATAGATTTCTCGAGAAACGGCTTGAATTTTGAATTGATTTACTGTGTGTATATACATATAAATCTATTTATAAACATAAGCCATACGTGGCCCTTCCATTATAAGCATGCAACCACCATTTTTGAATCAAAACACTACACAGGCAGTCTTATACTCAAACCATTCATAAAACTGCACAGACTATGAGCATATATGTCAACATATAAATTTCAAGATGCAAGATGTAAAACACTTATCAGAAATAACCCCAGAAGTGAGTGCAACTGCTGAGAGGGGTGCTCATTTCCACCCAACCGTAGGCTCAGCGATTCCAATAGGATTTACCACTAGCCACCACTGAGCTGAGACCACGATGCTACGAGACTGCGTCTCTGTTTTCCAATGACTGAGAATGAGGGTTACTCTCCCCATTCTCTTCTATCACTCACTCTGTATTTTCCAGAGTTCTCTTCCTTCCCTTGCATCTGCCCCCTTCTCGCTTCTCCCTCACGCCTTTTTCCTCTTGCGAGGTTGTGTGTGGTGCGATTTTCCTCGCACTGGTCAGGCTTGACGGCTCTATGGATGGGCAGTTCACCCCCCCCACCCCTCATTACTCATGAGGATCCATCTACCTACCAATCCTGGCGAGTCATTTAATTCGGGGCCAGCAAGCCACTCTTGGTTCTCCGAGCCAATGAAGTCCAAATACAGTATTGGTTTCGGTGGAATTTAACGCCACCTTTCCAGGTGCCTTCCACCACCTTACTTCAGCCATCATGGTCTCTTTTTAAGCATATCCCCTCTCAGCAGTCCTGCAATATATATATTCATAATATTATTCACAATCATCGACCTTTTTCACAAGGTCCATTCACATCACACATTCACATTTTTGAGTTTGCCACAGTTCTTGGCCAGTATAGTTATTTTTACAAACTGGGGGAAACAGGGTGTTACAATTCCCTCCTCCTTAAAGGAACATCCTCCTCGATGTTCTTATCTATCAACATGACATGCATGTACAGAAGTAAACAAAATCGGATATGCCTGTCTCATGGCATCCTCCATTTCCCATGTAGCCTCATCTGGGCCAAAATGTCTCCACTGCACCTTGAC
>ML781770.1:229118-239326 GCA_009831015.1 Picea engelmannii
GAAACATGGAAAACATTATGTGCTTTTACTGTGGGAGGAAGTGCTAGCCTATAGGCTATAGGTCCCACTCTATCTAGAACCTCAAAGGGTCCACAATACCGAGGTGCCAACTTGGCACAAGCTCCCATTTTCAGGGAACTCTTTTTGGGCCTAACTCTGAGATATACATGGTCTCTCGTTTTGAACTCTCTTGGAGTTCTCTTTTGGTCGGCATAACTTTTCTATCGGTTCTGGGCGACCTTCAGGTTTTGTTTTATCTGAGTCACCTATTGTTCCATTTCTTTCAACATGTCAGGTCCAAAAGAAATCATGTTTACGGGATTACTCCAGTTGACTGGAGTGTTACACGGTCTACCATAGAGGGCTTCGAAGGGACTCATCTTCAAGGATGTTTGGTAGTCGTTGTTGTAGGCAAATTCTACCAGTGGCAGGTAGTCTTCCCACTTCTTGGGTTGATGCATTACATGCATTCTTATCATGTCTTCAAGTATTTGGTTCACTCGTTCTGTTTGTCCGTCGGTTTGAGGGTAATAGGCGGTGCTAAACAACAATTTGGTCTCTAAGCCATCCATCAGTGATTTTCAAAAGTTAGAAGTAAATTACATGTCTCTGTCAGACACGATCTCTTTCGGCATACCATGCAGTCTGAATATCTCCTTCATGAATACATGAGCGATGTCTATTGCCTTGCAAGTCGACTTGGGGATGAAGTGAGTAGACTTGCTCAATTTATCCACCACCACCATAATGGCATCATTTTGTTTGTTTAAGGTTGGTAATCCAGGGATGAAATCCATGGAGATGGTTTCCCATTTCCATTCTGGGATTGGTAAAGGTTGCAATAATCTTGTTGGGTGTCGATGTTCTACTTTAACCTGTTGGCACTTTATGCATTTGGCTAGGTACTCGACTATGTCTTTCTTCAATCCAGGCCAATAAAATTGTTTCCTGGTGGCAGTGATCATTTTCTGGTATCCTGGATGACCTGAGTAGGGTCTTTCATGTAGTTCATCCATAATGAACCTCTTCAAGTCGTCACAATATGAAATATAAAATCTGCTTCTGTAAGTGAGCAGAAATCCTTCAGTCTTATGGTAGCCTTCATATTTTACTCTGGTGGGTTCTTACTGTAGGTACATGGTCACGGTCTGGATGAAGGGATATGTTTCTTGTGCATTTCTTAATTTTTCCTTGACATCTGTCTCACAGGTGCTCACCGCTTCCAGGTGAATTGTTTTCATACTTCTGCTAAGGGCATCGGCCACCCTATTTTCCTTTCCTTTAATGTGTTTGATTTCAAAATCAAACTCGCTAAGGAGGGACATCCACCTAGCTTGTCTAGCATTGAGCTTTGGTTGATCAAACAGGTAACACAATCCACAATGATCTGTCATAAGCACAAACTTTCTTCCCATGAGGTAATGCCTCCACATTTTCAAGGCATGCACTATGGCAGCCAGTTCTAGATCATGGGTCACATAGTTGACTTCATGCTCATTTAATTTTTGGGATTCATAGCAGATCACACTTCCTTTCTACATAAGGACTCCTCCAAGCCCTTCCTTACAGGCATTTGTGCACACGAGGAAGTCAGCTTCTGGGTCGGCGATTTTCAGCACATGTGCATGGGTCAGTAGACGTTTCAGGGTTTGAAATCTTTCTTCACATTTCTATGTCCACACGAATTTTGTCCCCTTCTTCTGGAGGGCAGTGATTGGACAACCAATCTTGGAGAATCCTTTTCTAAATATCCTATAGTATCCTGCTAATCCCATAAAGAATCTGATATCTGAAACATCCTTTGGGGTAGGCCATTCCATGATAGACCTGATTTTGTCAGGGTCTACTGCTACTCCTTCTTCGGAGAGAACATGGCCTAAGTAATGTATTTCTTTCTGGAAGAATTCACATTTTCTGAATTTGGCATAGAGTTGATGTTCTCTTAGCACTTGCAGCACAAGTCTAAGATGCTCTTCATTCTCTTTTCTATTCTTGGAGTAAATTAATATATCGTCAATAAAAACAAGCACACATTTGTCTAGGAACTTGTTGAGTACATTGTGCATCAAGAACATAGAAGTGGCAGGAGAATTGGTCAACCCAAACGGCACCACCACAAACTCATAGTGACCATACCTCATTCAGAAAGAGGTTTTATGGATATCTTCACCCTTGATTCAGACTTGATGGTATCCCAACCTCAAATCAATCTTTGAAAAAATAGACGCACCCCCCAATTGATTGAACAGGTCATCGATCCTGGGCAAGGGGTACCTGTTCTTTATGGTTACCTTATTGAGTTGCCTATAATCTATACACAGTCTAAGGGTATCGTCCTTCTTTTTCACGAACAGGACGGGTGCTCCCCACGGAGACACGTTGGGTCGAATATAGCCTGTATCCATCATTTTGTTTAATTGCATCTTGAGTTCAACTAACTCAGGTGTGCTCATCAGGTAGGGTGTCCTAGACACTCGCACCACTCCTGGTGCAAGTTCTATCGAGAAGTCTATGTTTCTTCTTGGAGGTAAACCCGGTACCTCTTCTAGAAACACATCTCTGTATTCTCTCAGGATAGGGTGATTGTCAGGGCTTGGTTTGTCACCTTCGATTTTTTTCAACACCTATATTGCATATAGGGGACATCCCTCAATACTTTCTCATTTGCAGAGCTGATATTTGTCTCACTGAGACAGGTTTTCAGATCCCTTGAAGGGTTATCTTTTTCCCTTCTTTGCTTACGCATTCTAAGGTTTTATGGTAACAATCTAATCTGTCTTTATGGGCAGCTAGCCAGTCCATACCAATCAGCAGATCATACGATCCCAGGGGTAATAAGTTAAGGTTTGTTTGGGTGGGGAATTCACCCAACATTAATTGGCAGGCTGGTATGACCTCTGCTATCCTCCTTTTGGTGCCAGTGGCTAATTGTACCAACCATGGCTTGGTATGCTTTTTTGGTTGTAGTTTACATTTATCTATAACTTTAGGGGCTACATAACTCAAATTTGAACCAGGGTCAATCAGAATAGGCACTAAATGATTGGAAATCATACCTTCTATTTCCACTACTGAAGCTTGGTGGTCAGCTTGGTTATTATCCAAGCCTACATAAATTTGTGGCACACTCCTGGCCACATCATTGACGGTAGTAGCTTCCTGTATGTTATAAATTCTCCCATTGTTTTGTTGTTGATGTGGGCAGTCTCTCAGGAGATGTTCTTCTCCGCAACCCCAACATTTTAGAGGTTCTCTCTTTGGGTTATCAGTCTTCCCTGATATGGGTCCAAAAGTTTTATTTCTGCTCAAGGAGGGAAAATTCTGTTGGTGCATACTCTGGGCTGGAAAGTTCATTCTTGGGTTCTTCTTGTAGTTCTTAAATCCTGGGGATTTAATTCCCCTTTTCTAAAATCTTGAACTATTCTTTTGTTTCCATCCTTCGTGAGGTTCTGCTCAATGCCCAAATTGTTCATGACAATAGGTTGCCTTTCAAATAGTGTCTTCTAGAGTCTTTGGCTCATCAAATTCAATTCTATTCCGATAGTCCTTAGGTAGTCCACTGATGAAGTGTTGCACCTTTTCCTTTTTCGCTTTTATATAGGGTACATACCTCAACAAATCGATGAATTTGTTGACATGTTCTTCTATAGTGAGTTGTCCCACTTTGAGTTCATAAAACTCTTTAGTCTTTTCGTCGAAATATTTTTCCGACAGATACTTCTTTCGGAAGTATTTCTCAAATTGTTCCCAAGATAGGTCCTCTTCACGAACCCCTTTCATATTCTTAAGGTCTTCCCACCAAATGGAAGCCTTTCCATTCAAGTTGAAGGTGGCCACTCGGGCCTTCATATTTTCTGAAAAGTCATGGACTCTAAAATACTTCTTTAGTCCAAGTAGCCAAGCCTCTACTTCCTCTCCCTTCTTTATTTCACCATCGAAGGAGGGTGGTTTGGCCTTTCTGAATTCTTTGAATTTTTGACCTTTGGAAGACTTTTGCTTCTTCTGTTTTCTTCGGGGATAGGAACTGGTCCTGCTACTAGAAGAGCCCTCTGAATCGCCAGCTTCCTTCTCAGAGGAATCATCCAATGCTTGTCCTTTACCTATGGGGTGGACATTTTTCGAGGTGCTCCTCTTAGTGTGGCCACTGATATGACCATGACCATGTTTCTGAGTTTTAGGTTCATGTTGCATTTGTCTTTGTAGATCGGATAAACTCTGCAGTAAAACTGCGTTAATTTCTGTTTTCTTTTCTTGTTCTTTCATCATCCTTTCATTGTCAGCCTTGCAACTTTGTAATTCGACCATGAGACTCCTCACAGTCTCAGCTAGATCTGGAGGGGTCCCTTCTACCCTCCTTTCGTCGGACTCTTCGCCTCTATTGTGGGAGCCTTCTCCCACTTCTTGGTGAGTCACCATACTATGCGTTGATCATTTCCCACAGTTGACCTTCCTCTTGTGTGAAAAAGGAAAAACACTGGTTGTTAGTCAATATTTATATTCATTTATAACCAGTACATAGTTCATATTTTTACATGTACACACACACAATAGGGGTTTTTCATTCTTAACTTCGTCTTTTGATTAGGAAGGTTAAGACAGGGGGGTTACTCTTTTTAGGAGTGCTATGAACGGCACTTTTGCGCAACTCATTCATGAGCCCATGCAGGCCGAGTGTTGTAACCATGCTCTGATACCAATTTGTCACATGCCCACTAAGGAAAACAAAAATTTTCGTCGAATTATCGAGAATTAGAATCCCCGAAATACCTATGAGGGTCTTAGCATAAGCTAGTTCCTTCCTTGTCCATCTCCATGTGATCATGGGTCACGACCACAAACCGAACATGTATGGTGTTCTTTTGCTCTTCGCGACTCAGCACTCCCAGAGTGTCGATTCTTTCGACTCTGCAAACCCTGACATGGTGAAATGCCAAACCCCGACAAGGCTAGCGAGTGGCAGGTTTCCCCCTTGGGTTCTTGTCCACATGACCCTGTCTCGTGTCTATGCGCTTAAGCCAGCCAAGCGCTTATCAACTTTTCACGATTCGGGGAAATGCAATGCATGACTTCCCTTTGACACTTTTCGCTACTCGCAACCTCACAAGTTGAAGCATCGAGCTCTCATGCTCTTCTTCTCTGAAATCTTGAGACGCGAAATTCAGCAATGGTTGACTTCCTCTTCGCACTTCTCGCAATTCGCAACCTCACAAGTTTGAGCATTGAGCCTTCGTGCTCCTATCTCGTGAATCCCCGAGACGCGATAAGTCAACAGAGTGTTGACTCCTTTCCGGGCGACGCATGCCCACCTGTCAATCACGTGGGCCCCACCTGATGGATGTGCCACGTGTTCTCACGAGCCTCGGCTCTTGGCACTTCACGACTTCTACGGTCAAAAGTGACCCCTTCCAACCTCCAAACCCCCGAACTCCTGATATACGATATCACCACGGAGTTCTGATCCAACGATCCTCCCGTTCCTGGATCCAATGGTTCATATTTTTCTCCTCTCCACTTCACACTTCGCGACTTCATGAGTTGGAGCACCCAACTCTTGCACTCTCTTCTTGCGAAACACTGAGATGCGAGATCCCAAACTCAGACCTCTTCGGGACTGCACCGACCCTAACTGCCTTGCAACTCTGCAAGATCCAACGGCTATCGATTTTTCACCACTTCTATCTCGAAGTGTCTCCACCATCCATACAGCTTCTCCCATGGATGCTTCTATGGTTTAACTCCCTCGCAACTCAGTGCAATCCAACAGCCCACGACAATTCGTCACTTCTCCACAAAGTCTCTCTATCGTCCGTTTCTGCTCTCTTCTGCGCGTGTCTGGACGTACTTTTTCGACAACCCAG
The DNA here is from genome assembly GCA_009831015.1 of Picea engelmannii. Classification (NCBI taxonomy): domain Eukaryota; kingdom Viridiplantae; phylum Streptophyta; class Pinopsida; order Pinales; family Pinaceae; genus Picea; species Picea engelmannii. The sequence continues at coordinate 234,977 of ML781770.1, forward strand.
ATCTATTTTGCTCCAGCTGATATAATGGTAGTTGTAGCTCCTCCTTTAACATGCACTTCTCTTACTTATCCTTGGAAGATTTCTTAAGTATCAAAGGTCTCGGCCTTTACTTCTCCTCTGCGACCTTTACAGCTAAGGCTCTGTGCACAAAATGGCACTATCCCTTCCGAGCTTTTCTTCTCTGAAACCATGAAATATTTCCTCGACCTCTGTGATTCCTATAGGGTCTGTGTACACAACAAGGTGCTTCTTTTCCTCCTCACATGGACAGCTGTGATTCTCTTGTGACTTTTCCACCCGCGAAATCGAAAGACTTCCCTCTATGAATCTTGATGTCTGAATCCCCGATATGGGTGATTTCGTGACATGTGTCCTCCCTCCAATGGATGGCTCAGGTTATTTTTTGATTTCGTGACTTCTGATGTCGAGTGCCCGGACTCTCATCCTCCAGACTCCCAAACTCCCGAATGACGAAACCCTGATACGAACTCCTTCTCGGGACTTTACTTCTATTGTTCTTCGCGAGAGGTTTAAACCTCGTGCAACTCTCGACAGATCCAACATCCATCGACTGTTTAGACCAAGATCTGACAGCTCAGACCTATCTCTCCATTGCATCATTCTGAAGCTCCCTGGACACGAATCCACGGTCCAGATTCTTTCATGGACCTTGGGGATCTATGATCTTGATTTCTTCACTATTTGCAAAGACAAAGGAAAAAGGGTTAAGGCATTTAACACCCTCATTTACTCCTTCAATATAATGGTCATGAATGACCACAGATCTTCCGACAGGATCTCATCCGTTGATCGATACTTATTCTTTGAATCCTCAAGGGATTTTGCGACTTTTGTTCCTCTGCAGAGTCTTTGTACACAAAGTGCTACCTCTTCTGAGCTTTTCAAAAAGGGTGTCTCTATGGGGAGATTTATCTAGGGTATCACCTGAGATGGATAAGGGTATAAATTTCTCGAGAAACGAATTGAATTTTGAATTGATTTACTGTGCATATATACATATAAATCTATTTATAAGCGTAAGCCATATGTGATCCTTCCATTATAAGCATGCAACCACCATTTCTAAATCAAAACAGTACATAGGCAGTCTTATACTCAAACCATTCATAAAACTGCACAGACTATGAGCATATATGTCAGCATATAAATTTCAAGATGCAAGATGTAAAACACTTATTAGAAATAACCCCAGAAGTGAGTGCAACTGTTGAGAGGGGTGCTCGTTTCCACCCAACCGTAGGCTCAACGATTCCAATAGGATTTACCACTAGCCACCCCTGAGCTAAGACCACGATGTTGTGAGACTGCATCTATGTTTTCCAGTGACTGAGAAAGAGGGTTACTCTCCCCCTTCTCTGCTATCACTCACTATGTATTTTCCAGAGTTCTCTTCCTTCCCTCACATCTTCCCCCTTCTCACTTCTCCCTCACGCCTTTTTCCTCTTGTGAGGTTGTGTGTGGTGCAATTTTTCTCGCACTAGTCAGGCCTGATGGATCTACGGATGGGCGATTCACCCCCCCCCCCCCATCCCTCATTACTCATGAGGAGCCATCTACCTACCAATCCTGGTGAGTCATTTAATTCAGGGCCAGCGAGCTGCTCTTAGTTCTTCGGGCCAGTGAAGTCCAAATACGGTATTGGTTTCGGTGGAAGTTAACGCCACCTTTACAGGTGCCTTCCACCACCTTTCTTCATCCATCATGGTCTCTTTTTCAGTATATCCCCTCTCAGCAGTCCTGAAATATATATATATTCATAATATTATTCACAATCATCGACCTTTTTCACAAGGTCCATTCACATCACACATTCACATTTTTTAGTTTTCCACAGTTCTTGGCCAGTATAGTTATTTTTACAAACTGGGGGAAACATGGTGTTACAATACCAATTTGAATTACACTACAAATCCATGTGAAAATATACCAAACAGTTTTTCATGGCCATGAATAGGCAATACAAAGGTGGCTACATGCCAAAGGATTTCATAGTCACGAACAAGGCCCAGTAAAACCAGTCTCAAAATCAATCTGAAGATATATGTATACTATGGAGTACAATTCAATCTCCCATGGTCACTGAAGTCACATAGGTACTGGTCCAATGAAAGATAGCAACAGCTCAGGAAAGTTGTGACTATGAGTTGATGTCTTCAAGTCTTATACATGATCCACCAAAGGTGCAAGTCTACATTATGTGAATAAAGTAGTTGAGGTCGAACACAATGAGACTTCGTTTGATTATTGGTCATTAAGTTATACCGTTAACAAACATGAGACAACCTACCGATAATGGAAGTAGGTGTTAGCGACATTTCTAGTAAGGGGGGTTAGAATGCGAAGGAGTGGGTGAAAAACCCATTTACTATAAGTTCGGGGCGCAAGTGCGCTTGTGATTAAGCGGCAAGCAAATTTGGATGGCAGAGATTTGCATGCCCGGATCAACGACGCACATAGGATTCCAGAGCCCTCCCGCCTTTCTACCTTTAAGCGGAAGGGGGGGGTCCAGAATCGAGGGCGCACCTCTTCAATGGTCACGATCGGAGCGCCTGGATCAATGGTGTATAAGGTGATTCCGGACCCCCCTCGCCCTTCTACATTTAAGCGGAGGGGGGGGGTCCAGAATTGAGGACGCATCTCTCCGACGGTTGCGATTAGAGTGCTCGGATCAACGGTGCGCAGGCGATCCAGACCTCTCCCTCCTCTCTACGTTTAATCAGCGTGGGACCTTTCCCATCGTGTCATCTTATGGACCATCCTCCCCCTTGCCATATGTTCTCCTCCTGATTGTAAGACGAGGATCGCTCCCTTTAGCTCTTCCTCATCCCCCAACTTTTGTCCATCTTCTCTCTTGCGGTCCATATGGTCCCTCCCCCATCTCATCATCCACTCACCACCTACCATGTGTCCTGCTCCCTCCGCTTATTTACTTCTTCCATATGTCCTCCCCTACCGCCTCTCTCACACCTCATTGCTTCTTAATTCACCCCCACAGTTTTGGTGCCACCACTCCCATTCTGCGCCCCACCCTTCACGATGGCCTCCACGCATATTCATCAGGCCGTTCAGTTAATCCAGGTGGTAGCACGAGGGGTCTTCCACGTCCCAAAGGTTCCAAGTCGGTCGGGTCATCCTCAATCCCAATGAAGCAGTTATTAAGGTAGTTGGTGGTGGTTAGACATCATCTCTGCCATAATGCGAAAGTTCGGCGACGAATTAAGAGCACATCGATTCACCTGCAGAACTGTCAGAAGTCTGATTGCGTCTGCCATGGGTGCACGATCACCCAGAGACTGCAGGTGCAGATTGTCAGAATCCATGCAGACGCAAATTTTTTAATGCAACGTCTTGATTTTGTTGTTGTTGTTGTTTTGAGTATATGTAGGCATTTTGGCCATTTTTTGTATCTATCGATGGTAGAGCGGAGCTCCCGACTGTAATGTTTTAACAACCATTCTAGTTCCCTGGTTGTGCATCTGTATCTGAGATTTCTTGTTTTATGGCAAACAGTTTTCCTACTTCACCTTTGTTTTCGTCTCATGCCAGAGAGTTCATGATCGAATGATTCGCATGAATTGTTGCAGTTATGTTATGATAAAGGATTTGTTGTTGCATTATTGTTTTCTTTGGTCTTCTGTGTTTGAATTTAAGAAGATATTGCCTTTGGACGTTTCTTCTCATAGTCTGTTAGGAACCTGATGTTTATAACAGACCCCTGCACTCTTCTTATACAAGTCTTCCCCCTACTCACCCTTATTACAACTCATTGTTTGAAGTTTATCTAAGACCTCACTTGCCCATGCATGCCTGGCCTATTTTCAGAATTGAAATGATGTTGTCCTAAGTTTGCCTCCATTTGATCATCCATTTTATAAACAAATCGTGACATTAAATTGATGGGTGTCGGGCTCTGCTCCTGCTGCAATCCAGGAGTGACTTCCGATGATACTCATCAGAGCCCTTCAAGATTGCTACTGTGCACCTGGCGACTCCACTGTGGCGAATCCAAGGTTTCCACATCACTGTTTCAGCTGTGGCTATTGTTAGCACACCTGAAAGCTGACCCTAAGGAGCTTTCTCGAGAAGGTTTCAGCAGCTGCCTTCTCAGCCTGAGAAGCTTCCTGGGGTAACGACAATGTTAAGATCTGGCCTTTGATGGTGAACAAGGACCAGACACACTTGAAGATGCGCATCTTTCACCTGGCGAATCCATGATTCGAGGATCGATTGGCGACTCCACTGGTTCGATATGGAGAAAATTCTGGCTCAAAGGTTTGCTTTCTGTGACTTTTCTCAGATAGTTGGTTTTCCTAATGCACTTCCTGATAG
>ML781770.1:255052-304433 GCA_009831015.1 Picea engelmannii
CACTTGGATTATATGGTTAAATTTCTCTATTACTGATTCACCCCCCCCTCTCAGTAATCCAACACCCCTCACATATCCTAGGACATTTTGGTCACCCCCTACTCATTGATGACAGTTAAACAATTTTTATGGATTTGGATTGCATGAGCCTGATATATGTTAGGACCACACAATGTACCTTTTTGCCTATACTTTTTGCCACTATTATACTCTTGATCACCCATATTTAAACTCATACTATCACTTTATCTGATCATTCCTAAGGTATACAGCGTCTCTTCTCATTACTATACGTTTAATCTGTTTTGCATAATATTTTACATCACTCTCGTACTTAACCATTGATTAGAAATGTATAAGTGTTCAAACTGTAGATTAGCATTTGAAGCCTGTTGCTGAAACACAGAGTTGTTAAACAGTCCAAGGTCACAGATGTTGAAACACAGAGTTGTTACACAGTCCAAGGTCGCAGATGCTGAAACACAGAGCTGTTACGTAGTCCAAGGTCGCAGATGCTGAAACAAAAAGTTGTTACACAGTCCAAGGTCGCATATGCTAAAACACAGAGTTGTTACACAGTCCAGAGTCGCAGATGCTGAAACACAGAGTTGTTAACACAGTCCAGAGTTGCAGATGCTGAAACACGGAGGAAACCGCCAGGACCGACGATGCTGAAACACAAAGCCGTTACAATCAGTGGTCAAGCACTAACCGTCGCTCCTACATATGAATGCTGACACATCAAGAGCACAATTCACGTGGCTGAAACAGCCCGCAAATTGCGATGCTGAAACAGCAATCAGCAGCAACGAGAAGAAGTTGTTACTCCAACCGTAACAGCAATACCTCATTCAGCACCTGTAATAGTATTATGTTGCGTGGGACTAGGACATCCTATTCTGGTTTAGAAAGTAGATTCGACTAAATATAGGACTCAGATACACATTGTAATTTTTGATCAATTGTTTCGAAGGGGTTCCCTCTTTAAATAAGAGGAAATCATCATTCGAAGGATCCAAGTTTTTATGTATTGAAAAGCTTCAGAGAGAGGGACGTACTTCATTTCCAGATTGTAACATGATATTTTGACAGATGAATAAAAGACTTATTTGAGTATCGTTCTCTAGCTTTCTCGTTTCAGGGGAATCTTGTGGGAAGGGAGGGCCCACCTTCATCACAAGATTCACCCGTTAGTTTTAGAAGTGTGTTAGTACAATCTCTTTTTATGATTTGATTAACTTTTGTTTGTTGAAACACTACTTTTAATGAATTCTGCTTTGCCGAAACACTACTGAACTTTGTCTTAGTTTATTGAATGAAATTCGTAATTCTTTTTATTAGCAATCTTGTGTGATGATTTTATGAGGCTAGCCAGAGATTGGGTTAAGGGTTCCTGCTCAGAAAGGAAGGGATCAGAATATCCTGTTCTCTGTAGATTTCGATTACTTCTGCAAGTGTGCTAGCCAGAGATTGGGTTAAGGGTTCCTGCTCAGAAAGGAAGGGATCAGAATATCCTGTTCTCTGTAGATTTCGATTACTTCTGCAAGTGTGCTATCCAGAGATTTTGTTAAGGGTTCCTGCTCAGAAAGGAAGGGATCAGAACATCCTGTTCTCTGTAGATTTCAATTACTTCTGCAAGTGTGCTAGCCAGAGATTGGGTTAAGGGTTCCTACTCAGAAAGGAAGGGATCAGAACATCCTGTTCTCTGTAGATTTCAATTACTTCTGCAAGTGTGCTAGCCAGAGATTGGGTTAAGGGTTCCTGCTCATAAATGAAGGGATCCGAACATCCTGTTCTCTGTAGATTTCAGTTACTTCTGCAAGTGTGCTAGCCAGAAACTGGGTTAAGGGTTCCTGCTCAGAAAGGAAGGAGTCAGAATACCTTGTTCTCTGCAGATTTCATTCACTTCTGCAAGTGTGCTAGCCAGAAACTGGGTTAAGGGTTCCTTCTTAGAAAGGAAGGAATCGGGAGACCCTGTTCTCTGTAGATCTCAGTCATTTTTCACAAGTGTGCTAATCAGGGATAGGGCTTAAGGTTCCTGCTTAGAAAGGAAGGAATTAGATGGCCTTGTTCTCTGCTAGATAGAGTTAGCTTTCTCTGCATTACTGTTTTCATGAAAGAGTGTTAATCAGAAACAAAGTACTGAAGTCTCTGTTTGAGAATAAGGGTCATGTTCTCTGGTTGCAGAATAGTTGTTCTTTCCTATTGCAAGTGTTATTTTAATGTAATCCAGGATTCTTTAAATTAATCTTTAAGATCTGCAATAGGTAGGTTGTTTTCCTGTGATTTAAATCAGAACTTCAGTTCATTCAAGGCAAGTGTGATTAGTATAGTTTCTTTTACTACAACTCTAAGTTGCTTTTGGAATTGAGCATATATAGTGCGTGGTTATCTTTGAAATAAACAGACTTCCCTGGGTTGACAATTCATGTATCACTTGGTTGTTTGAATCAATTAAGCAATTATAGTGACCAACAATATATTGTTGAGCCAAAATCTATTTCATATTTTTAAAGAGTTATCATGTATAGTTGTTAAAAAGACTATTTTCTAATCAATCATGCATGTAGGAATGAGTTTCTTCAGCCGAGGTAGCCATGACAGAGGCAATCGAGGGAGAGGTAATTGGAACAGAGGCCCAAGAAGGCCAAGGTTCTCCAAACACTTTGATGTCGACTCACAAGAGTTAGGCCAGTTGTTTCAAGATGCATTTTTCAATTGGATTGGTGTAATGATCCCAAGCCATTATGCCAGGAACATCACGGTTTTGGGTGTCTTTTAAAACTTTTCTGGTTGTGGCATTCCGTCAAACACTTTGTTGATCTACTTGTTTAGATGTGTTTACTTGTAGGATGGCCTCTTGATTTCATCCTTAAGGTTTTACTGATGTGTTTATATGTGTTTTGTTGCAATAAACAAGAAGATACAATCATGGAACATACCTCAACCATATGCAATATGATAGACAAGCCAAAACATCCCAAATATGATTTTATTCATGAAATAGAGGAACCTTCTACAATGAAGATGTCGATCTAGAATGCTCAACAAATGGCTCCAAGATAGAAGTATGAGCTGATACAAAAAGCTCCCAACAATACAAAATAATCCTCCAATGGTTGGATAAGAGATGAAGACCAATTCCAATGTAGATCTGGTCGTATGAAGTGCAAAAACCCTAACTGGATGATGCCACGTCCTGCTGGAATGTTGAAGTTCCTCAACAATTCATCCCTGCTGAAAAAAGTGTCCAATCACCCCAAGAAATATGCCAATTGATAGATCGGGCAACTATAAGGACAACCCAGGTGCCCAAATATCCAAAGGCACTCTCAAACCCTGTGGATCTGAACTACTCCACTAGATGGTGCACCCCCCTAGATGCCTGAAACCCTAGATAATTTGACATGGGTGACTGAGCCCTCCAAACCTCATGAAACCCTCCAAAATGATAGATTGAGCAATCACAAATCCCTGGAAGAAGTTTCAAGGTCGGATATGACGTATAGCCTTCTAGATCTACAAATCACTGAATCACCCAGTCGTCCTCTCTCTCCCAAAGTCGTCCCAACCTGTAGATGATGATCTAGTCGTGGTAACTCCTCAAGAATGGACTAGATCTAATGTCCAAGGCCCTACAATGAATACCCAGGTGATAGAATCTCCAAAATCCCTGCCAATCACCTTCAATGAATCTCTCTCCAAGAATGGTGCACCCCCCTTGCTAGAAACCCCCAACTGGTGCGCCCTCTCTCTATCTACACAAGTAACTGATGTGGAATCCTCATGCAACTGAGTAGATCTGGAACTAGAATGGTGTGGGAGTGTATTGCATCTCTGAGACCAAGCTTGGGACAATCTAGGTGGAATCTTTCACCACTGAATCGTCCTCTAGGGTTTGTTAAGTCAAAACCCTCAAAACCCCCAAGAGATGGGCCCTCTAGCTAGAAGCCAGAAATCCAAAAGATAAACATACATGAATGAATGAGTAGAGGCCCTTGCCTTTCCTTTATACTTTTTGGTTCACCTTGTCCCTACAAAGTGACTTTCATTTTATTAATATTTAATTAATTAATTAAATCACTTTAATTAATTAATTAACCTTTTTACCTTCGAAAAGTGACTTATCTCTTCTTGTGGATTCCCTGGCCACTGAAAGTCACTTCTAGCCATCCCATCATGTAGTGTTTCTCCTCCCGATTCCAATGAGCTATTACACTGAGAGGTTCCTCCAAGTAATGTACCCAAAATGACCTCTTCAGTGAATTTAATTGACTTATAGCTCAAAATAGTCATCTAAACCCCAATTGACTTGAAGAATGACCATGTTTAAACCCCAATTTCAATGATAATTCTTTCATCATTTAGTTCTGAAAGTGACTAACATGATCAATGACAATCTCACTCGGGATTATGAACCTGTTAATTATTCAATTGAACACGAAGAAAGCAGTAGTATTACCATCAGATTTAACTATAGTCATGGCCTCAACCCACTTATTAAAGTCATCTACGGCCACGATAATGTGTTGATTCCCCCCAGTCGTAGTTGGGTTGCAATCCAAAAAATCCACCCCCCACTTGGTGAAGGGACCGATGATAATGACTGGATGGAGAGGGGATGGATACGAGCGCATATTCCAAGTGAACACTTGGCAGGGGTGACACTTCTTAACCGCTTTGACACAATATTTAAAAGAAGACTGCCAAAAATAACTGACTCGGAAAAAATTTTGGGTTGTCGCAAGCCTAGATAGATGATCACCACAAAAACTACTTTGGAAATCGTTTAGAATAGACTCAGCTTCTTCTTGATTCAAGAAACGACGCAATATACTGTCTACTCCTTGGCGATACAAAGTGTCACTGACGATAAGGTAGTTCTTATCTTGGTATCGTATACACCGTCGGTCATCTCTCGAGAGATGCTAAGGGAACTTCAAGGTTTGAAGATAGACAACAATATCTCCATACCAGGGGTCTGACGACGAGACAAGGAAAATGTGTTCATCCGCAAATGAAACAACATGAATAACATCCTCATCTAACCAAGGGAAGTCGGATATTAACTCTGCAAAAACTAGCGATTTCTTGGATTTCGCAAAAGTGAAATCGAGATCAATTCTTGTAAAATGAGAATCCATTTATTGTAGTTTCCCCCTAAGATACACCTAGTAAGGACGTATTGAAACTGATTGACATCTAAAACCATAGTAGTTTTGCAAAGCAATATATAGTGTTGTAATCGTTGAACTGCGTGAATGACAGCCAATGCTATTTTTTCAACATGAGAATATTTGAGTTCAGGTCTGACTAAGTTTTGACTAAGATAGTAAATGGCGTGCTCACGGAGCTCGTCATTATCTTGAACCAACACCATACCAATTGTCTCTTTGAACGTGGCGATGTAAAGAAAGTAATCTTTATTGTAGTCAGGAGACTTCAGCAGAGGCGTCAATACCAAGGATTTCTTCAAAGCATCGAAGGATTCCTGGGCTTTGTCATCCCAGATAAAAGGAGTGTCCTTATTTAAGAGACACATGAAACCCTTAGTAATATTGGCATAATTCACTATAAACCATTGTAAGAAGTTAAATTTCTCCTGTAAACCTTGAAGTTGATAAATAGTGCACGGGGGAGGCAACCGAAGTACTGCCTCAACAATTAATGGATCCACCATGATCTCAGTATCAGAGACTAAGAATACTAGAAGTCAGCCTGACATAATACAAAAGATGCATTAATGAGGGTTCAACCAGATGCAGTAATGGAAACATATTTCAAAAACTAGCCGAAGATGAGTAGGGTGATCCACTCTCTTACAGGAGTAAGCAGCGATATCATTGAGATAGGATTTGACTATATGCTTGAGATCATAAAATGTGAAGGTCATAGCTCATTGGAATGTTTCTCTAGAATTCTTAAGGCTGAAAGGCATCTTCCGGTACGCGAATGTACCACAAGGAAAAATAAATGTCATCTTATGTTGGTCCTCAGGCTTAATCTGAATTTGGTTATACCCTGAAAATCCATCCATAAAAGAAAAAACTTTGCTTCTCGCACATTCAACGAGAATATGATCAATGAAGGGTGTCGAGAAGTTTTCCTTGGGACAATCCTTATTCATCTCATGAAAATCCATGGATACACGGATGGTTCCTTTCTTTTTATTCCCTGGAATGAGATTGGATACCCATTCAGACAAGGGAACCGGGTATATAAATCCAGCGTTAAGTCATTTTTCTACCTCTGCCTCAATAGCAGGGGCCTCCCTAGGATTGACAGATATGAGTCATTTCCGAATAGGTTTAGCTTCCGAGTAGGTTTTACTCATGTTCGGAAATTAGAGGGTTAATTCCTGGCATCTCTTCATATGAACAAGCGAATACATTGTGAAATTCTTTGAAGAGCTTGATGTAGATCATAATTTCTTCTGGTGAACAATCTGCACCGATGTATACATTTTCAATCTTGCGAGGAATACGAGATATATTGATCATGATGGTAGGAGAGACACTCGCCATGTTTCCTTAGGCATAAATGTTGTGTGTATCAAGTGGAACTACGGCATGACCAACTACCTCACTCAAGGTAGATCTAAAATCATATTGTTCGATTCTAGCAAGCTCTGGGAGAAAATAAGAACGATGGTGCATATCATCTCATGGCCTGTCAAAACCATTCATGGCCTATATGATTACTTCATCCAAGGGTAAAGTATCATCGAGTCAGTCACATGAAAAAGATGATGAAGTGGCCCATACAGGCTCGAGAACAGGATCCTCCTCATCCTTCTGTGAGGTAACAGGATTCAGATCAGCAGAAGAGTCAAGAACAACCTGATACGCTATCTCCTCTATCGATAGTGGCATAGCCATTCCAATATGTGACTGACCTTCACAAGATGTAGTCAAGGAAGGTAGGGCCCAAGGATCATTAAAATATGAAGTGCAGAAAGGAAGGGACCTCATTGATGAAGCAGACCTACTAGACATGGCGTAAATATGATGAGTTGGTGCCATGAAGTCGAAGGTACCCATAGGGAATGAATACATTTTGACACAAACATTTTTAGTTGCCAAATGAGAATTGTCGATCACGAGGATCAACAGTCCAACCGATGCATTGGGGATAGCATACGCAAAGGAAAATTGGTTGATTATCATGTTATTCCCATCGTAAGGAAAGCAAAGAGTACGGAAGATGGACGATACGATTGCAGTCATAGAATAAGTCCAATTCTGTTCTAGTAACAATTTATAGTCGAGGGGCACATCAACCACCTCGACATCCACCTCCACCTTCTTCCCACCTAACTAGACTGAGAAGGCAGGAATAATACTGTGAGGCTAGAAAGAATGACCATCAAAAGTAGTCAACATGATCGAAGATTGAGAAAGGGTTGGAGATCCGAGGGATTTCCAATAGACTAGGGACATCACGCATGTTGCAGCACCTTCATCAACAACAATACATTTGATGGTATACTTTGTGTAACCCACGTGGATTTGGAATGCCACATGGTAAGGAAAGTGATGATTCACATCCGTGACGTCAAACTTGATAACTTTAGAGCCACTGGGATCTAGAGCTCATTAAGCAGATAACAAGGCATTCCTCTGTGAAGGACACATCTGGAGTACCTCCAGAGACGACATCGCATAAGGGGTTTGACCCAGATCCTTGACAATAGAGTAATTATGGGTGGATCTAGCATTAGGATTTTGGTTAGAGCGCTTGAGTACTCCTTTTGGAATATTAGGTAGGGGCTATTGTTTTTTTATCTATAAAGGTGTCTCCAGAGGAGGGGGAGACTCTAGAACAAGTATAGTCTATGAATAACTATAATCGCGAGACCATGTGGCTACATTAACCTCAGAATTAACCATATTGATTCATAGATGGTCATCGTCTTACGTTGGTGGGTTTTGACTCCCACTAGCCACATTTACAACATTCAAGGAGTTCGATGCCATGTGTTGATTATGTGGAAACAGATTAGTCAGCACAGTGAGTGGGAGAGATAAAATCCTCGCAACTTCTACAATTTTGGGGCACAAGTGGGTAAGGTGATCGTATGTACAAATATTGCAGGGAAACTTCACCTTTCGCCTTTCTTTCTTTCCCTCACCAACATTATTATTTGACTTCTCATTATTACCATTTTCCTTGGGTTTATTATTATTCTTCCCACCCTTACGATTGTTACCACTTCCTTTATTTTTATTCTGTCCTAGTTGTCAGTTACCATTTGGGTTAGTTGACAATTGTGCATAATGTACATCCGATGAATGAGTGGGAGTGGAGGACAAAGACGAAGCTGGCCCTCCTACAGACTAGTTTAGAGACAAATATTTCAATTGGTTTGTCACCAAGTCTGCAGATTTCACATTGATGGAGCCTACAATTCCATCGGCATGAGGCCCGGGCTTTTGTCTAGGCTCATAGTTTGACCTCGATGCGTCTAGAAGAATCTCGTATAACATTCCATGCTGAGCATATATTATATCTATCTGTTGGGATTTAAAAATTGCTTCTTTCTCGTATGTAACCCCGGATGTAGAAACATCCTTCGAAATATAAGGTTGTAGAGACTTAAGGAACCACTCTAGAAGGAATTATGGAGGTATGTAAGCCTTTATCAACCTCTTCCATCTATGCCACTCTTGGATTTGATCCAAGATATGGGTGGCTTTGTCCTGACAGAAGGTCGATAGAAGTTATATGTCTGCATCGTAACGAACCGACAATTGGAAGTGGTTGAGGAAGACTAAAACCATCTGATTAAAAGTTTTGTATGTCCCCCCTAGTATCTCTATGTACCATTTCACGAAGACCCCTGTGAGGGTGCGTTGAAACAATTTTAAATGAATAGAATTTTTGTTAAGGGAATTCGAAGAGAACAAAAGATGAAAAGTAGTGGCATGATCAACATCATCCTCACCATTCTTGCCTTTGAGTTTTCGAATATCTGAAGGAAGCTTGGTGGGGACGGGGGGCCATGTTAGATCATGATGCACAAGGTCATTCATTAATCTAGGCAAATCTAGAAGATTGAGTGTGGCCATAAAAGGGAGACAGGGTTGTGACATTTGGCCCAAAGATCCTAGGAAAGATTCTTGTTGGGTAATCGCATCCCATCCAGGGTTCTGGTATGCACCATGGCTCTGTCCGGGATTGTAAGACCCTCCTCCGAACTAATCCATGAAGGGTTGGTTGGGAACCATTCTAGTAGGAATGTTATGATGAGGGTTGTAAAAAATTTCTCCAACTGGAGTAGCTCCAGTTTGTGGGTTTCCCAAGGAATGAAATTGACCTCCCCCAGGTGTGAATCTGGAGGATAGAGGTGGATTCGTCATGCCAAATGTTTTGGTCAAAATCGGTGCAGAGGAGGAAGGTGTAAAGGAAGGACCTAAGCAACATCCTTTCCACCAATTTGACCACTCCATCTAGGAGCATGAGGACCAAGATTAGACCTAGAGTGAAAAGGAGGAAAGCCTCCAACTATAGGAGTTGTTTGTGGGATATGAGCCCCGCCAAACGAAAAATGGAGTATGTGAAGGAGCCATGCACCCAAGTCCAATACTAGTATTCAGATTTGATGTTGGGATGGAGGATGAAAATTGCGATATCATGAAATTCGGCATACCAAAAGAAAAATGGCTAGAGGTTGTAGGGATGGACTAAATATTGTAGCTCGATGAGTGACAAAGGGATCCAAAAGGGTTTGTGGCTATAGTTTGAGCATTCACTATAGGATAGACATGACTGATGATAGGAACCTCCGACACTACAACCATTGTGGATGAAGGTGTCGAAGGAGTATCGTTAACTATAGTGGGTATGGGAGTTGAAGGACTCCCATTCTGTTTCTGAATCGATTCAGTACTCATCCTTGTATGATTGCAAGTCTGGTAAGTGGAGGTGTGTGTACCACGTTTGATAACTTTACGCATTTTAGAAGGAAAAGACTTAAGATGCGGTGGTAATCGTAACAAGCGGAGAGACCTGCGGGGAATATGGTCTCACAGAGGTAAAGGTACTAGCAAGATCTCCATATACGAATAGATCCCTAGAAATATATCTGACGCTAAGAAGGTATTTACTATTGGGGGGATATCCCCTCAACCAACTTCATGCGACCTTGTGCTTAACTCTAGTGTAAGCGGGGCCTCTTGACATCACCAATTATACAATGGATTTCACCACTCCCTTAGTCAGACACATATGTTGATTTAATAGCCTTGGAGAATTTTACTCACAAAATCCTATTTCAAGGCTCTAAATCCTAAGCTAGTTTGTGCACCCTAGAAAATAAAACTGTCTCTAATAATTTTTAAATTATCAGCATTTATTTTAGTGGCCTTGCTTACTCACAAAGGTGCGGTAGTGAAATTGATAATGTTATGACTCATCAAGTAAAATAAATAAATATGAATAAAATGCAAAGCCCCAACTTCAATTCCAAATATGATAAGATTTCAAAATGCAATTTTTAATTTAATTTTGCAATTCAAAATAAAATGAAATATTTCCATACATGTACTAAGATCAATGATAAGAACCCAAAAGTTCAAATGCCAACAATGAAAAATGCTTAATATTTTTGTATTTTCAATATAAAATAATGAAAATGCAAGGAATGAACAACAACTTGATATAGAGATTCTATTGAATGCAATCAGAGACAAACAAAGTAGGATATCAAGAAGCAAACATCCAGCCCAAGACACAAGGACAATCAATGAAAAGGATGATGAGAAAGGAACCACCCAAAAACTCAACCAAAGAAAGGTTTCCTATCATGTTGTGGGCACTTAACAGTCATAACAGAGACCTAAGAAGACTCAGCAACCATCAAAACTACCCAACAAGCATCAAACTTAGAAACCAAGAAGACAAGAATGGTGTACGCGACTGTTCAGGAGAAAACCACGTATATACGCCTCTTGCGGAAGGACAGCACGCATTTGTATGCTACTGCCAAGTAAAAACTTGTTTATATGTATTAAAAAACTGACAAGTTAAGGATAATGCTAAGAAACTAAGACTCAAAATGAATAGAGGTTGTCAAGCAATCAGACGACAAGAAACTCAATATAAACGAGAGCAATCAAAGAAGAAAAACACTTGAAACCCCAAAAATAATATTCTATCCCCAGTATGGTCGTCAATTATGTTATGAGGAAAATATCTCTATGGCATGGGGTAAACCAAAACATACAGAAATGAATGCATAAATAAACTCTAATATCAAGTATGCTATATAAACAAATATGCTAGAAAGACAAGATAAAGAGCCTACCTCATCCAGATGTTCGATGAAGTCCATTGTTGAGCACTTGACCCAAAGCAATACACCTACAACTTGTCCTCAACAACCAAGAATTGCAAGCATATGGTAATAACATATAAATTTATCACATTCAATAGCATAATCCATCAATATTCATAACAAATATTCCCATGGAATAACAATTCAAATATTTGCAAGACATTAATTGGACGAGAAAAGAATATTTCTATTAAAATGTAATCAGTAGAAGTGAATGAATTACAAACTTTCATGTCGGCACGGTTCAGAACCGAAACTAAGTCCCTTCCAGCTATGCCTCCACCACTTCAATCCTCCACCAAAAGCAAGCTCATATAAGAGAGACAATGAGGTTCTCAATCAAGTAGGGAAGAGCTTGGGGGATGAACAATATGTTCAGACTTAAAAGGAAAAAGGGATGCAGACTCAATATGAAGTGAATAATTTCTCCATAGTAAATTTTCTCTCAAATTTGAAGGCCAACAAAAGGCTGATAGAAGTTCTATGCCTACATCGTAAAGAACCAGAAATTGGAAGTGGTTGAGGAAGACTAAAATCGTATGATTAAAAGTTTCGTATGTCCCCCCCGGTAGCTCTATGTACCATTTTGCGGCAACCCTCGTGAGGGTGCATTGAAACAATATTAAATGAATAGAATTGTCATTAAGGGAATTAGAAGAGCACCAAAGATGAAAAGTAGTGACGTGATCACGAAGATCCTCACCATTATTGCCTTCGAATTTGGAATATCTGAAGGAATATTAGTGGGGATAGGGGGCCATGTCGGATCATGACGCACATGGTCATTCATTAATATAGACAAGTCTGACATATTGAGCGTGTCCAAAAAGGGGAGATGGGGTTGCGGCATCTGGCCTCAAGATCTCGGGAAAGATTATTGTTGGGGAATCACATCCCATCCAGGGTTATGGTATGCACCATGGCCTTGTCCGGAATTGTAAGACACCCCTCCGAACTAATTCATGAAGGGTTAGTTGGGCACCATTCCAGTAGGAACGTTATGATGAGGGTTGTGAAAAGTTTCCCCAGCCGGATTAGCTCCGGGTTGGGGGTTTCCCAAGGCATGAAATTGACCTCCCCTGGGTATGAAACTGGAGGATAGAGGTGGATTCATCATGCCAAACGTTTTGGTCGGAATCAGTGTAGAGGATGAAGGTGTAAAGGATGGACCGTAAGAAGCATCTTTTCCACCAGGTTGACCACTCCATCCAAGAGCATGAGGACCAGAATTAGACACAGGGTTAAAAGGAGGAAGGCCTCCAACTGTAGAAGTTGTTTGTGGGATATGAGCCCTGCCAAACGAAAATGGAGTATGTCAAGTAGTCATGTCCCCAATTCCAATACTGGTATTCATATTAGATGTTTGGATGGAGGATGAAAATTGTGATATGAATTTCGGCATACCAAAAGAAAAAGGGCTAGAGGGTGTAGGGATGGACTGAATATTGTAGCCCGACGAGTGAAAAAGGGACCCAAAAGGGTTCATGGCTATAGGTTGAGCATTCACTATAGGATGAACAGGACTGATGATAGGAACCTCTGGCACTATAATCATTGTGGTTGAAGGTGTTGAAGGAGTACCGTTAACTATAGAGGGTATGGGAGTTGAAGGACTCCCAGTATCTTTCTGACTCAATTTAGTACTCATCCTTGTATGATCACAAGTCTAATAAGTGGAGGTTTGTGTACCACGCTTGATAACTTTACACCTTTTATAAGGAAAAGACTCAAGATGTGGTGGTAATCATAACAAGTGATGATACCTACAGGGAAGTTGGTCTGGCTCCACGATGACTCAAGACTTGAGATATAAAAACAAATCCTAAGACCAACTAGTAATCAAAGATCACACCAAAATAAACAAAAGGCCAATATGCATACAAACAGGATAACATGGTTGAAATGGGCCTCTCTCCCTAAAGTAGGTATGCCTCGCCTGAGACAGGCCTGAGACTCCTTGCAAAATATTGGAGGTATCAAAATCAGTTATAAGGGCCCTCATGGGAATAACAATCGATCGGTCAAATCTCCCTGGAGTGGTAATCCTCCATAAATGTTGTGTGTTGTTCGACCCTTATCTGACCCAGGGTACCTGTAGAATAACCCCTGCAAGTAACCTATGTAGTACCTGTTGACGATTAAAATCGCAACGAAGTTTTGCCCGCAAAGAGTTGCTAAAGCCTATTATTATAAAGATAAATAATACTAGTAGGTGGGACCCCCTTGTAGATTGGAGATCAGATCTAGTTCTTATTTGATGTCATGCTACTGTTCGACACTTCATACCTGGATGATAAGATCTTGTTTTTATTAGTGATGGATTGGGCTTATTATGTGTTGGTTCTATGTGCGACAAGTAAATGATGAATAAGGCATGTTATGTTCTAAGCTCTAATTTTATGTTACAATAGCCTACGTTACTCATTGATACCATCAAGTTCGTCAAATCTACAACTACTGACAACAACAAACCTGCAGAAACAAAGGAAGAGAATCAACCGCCAAGGAGGAGTGAAGGAAAAGATACCATAACTGAATCTGAAGAACAAAGAAATAATATGCTCTCTGCTCAAGAAAATCATCAGCATGGAAGAAATCGACTTGCTCAAAGAAGACAACCATTTTCCAGGTACAAAGATTTTTTCTATGAATATTGTTTTTACTGCTCTAACTTTGGCCACAAAGCTGTAAATTTTTCACTAAGATTTAGACATGAGCAATCAAGATAACCAAGGAATAAATACATGTCTCAACAAAGAATGAGACAGCCAAGTTAAAAGCAACCACAGACTGTGAATCATATGATGGCTGGGAAAAAGACGCAAACTAAGCATAACAATCATTATGATCCTTTGTTCAATGAGCCAGAATGTTACATCTTCCATAATTATGGACATAAAGATACAGACTATCACTTAAATAACTATAATCCATATTCAAATCACAGAGCTGAAAATGTCAAGGTTTGGAAGAAGAATGAAAATAACAAGTGTGGATTGGTGTTGTCAGCTCAAAGACAAAAAGACTCCTGGTATATTGACAACGGATGCAACAGTCATATGGCAGGTGACAAAAGTATGTTCCTATCACTCAAGGAAAATAAATCAAGAAGTGTGACCTTTGGAAATGATGCTCTAGGAAAGATCAGAGGTAAAGGTCTAGCAAGATTAAGTAATGGAAGAATCAAAGATCAAGATGTATTATTTTTTGATGGTTTAAAGCATAATCTTCTTAGTGTCAGTCAAATATGTGACAGAGGGTGTGAAGTCACTTTCATTGCCAAGAATTGTAAAATAAAGACAGTAAACACAACAGATCTACTTGCAAAAGGGGTTAGAACTGAAAACAATGTATATGTTCTGAAGGAAGATAAGGAGAAATGTCATTTAAGAAAAATTGATGAAAGTTGGTTATGGCACAGAAGGCTTAGACACCTGAATTTTGATCATATTGTCAAACTGAATAATGAAGGTGTTGTGAAATACCTTCCAAAAATATCTAAGCCTAATAACTCTGTATGTGAGTCCTGCCAAATGGGGAAGTTGACTCGTGCTCAATTCAAATCGAAGAGTTTCACATCTTCAAAGAAATTGCTTCAACTTGTTCATATGGATATGTGTGGACCATCGCAAAAAGAAGGAACTGGAGGAGAACGTTACTTTATGTTGGTCATTGATGAATTCTACAGACGTACGTGGTTTTCCTTTCTGAGAGAAAAATATGATGTGTTTGAGAAGTTCAAAATGTTTAAGGAATTAGCCAAGAATCTGACAGGAAGAAAGTTAAGGGCAATTCTCTCAGACAGAGGAGGATAATTTATGTCAAGAGATTTCAAAGAATTTTGTTATAGACATGGAATTAAAAGAGAATATACTATTCCAGGTACTCCTCAACAAAATGGAGTTGTAGAATGCCAAAAGAGATCAGTTCAAAAGATGGAAATGGCTATGATGAATGAAAGGGACATTTCACAAACCTTCTAGGTGGAGGTTGTTCACACAGTTGTTCATATTATGAACAAAGCACATCTAAGTCCGAACAGTGATAAAACTCCACATGAGTTGTGGTTTGGTCAACCTACATCCATTACACACTTCAAAGTATTTGGAAGTAAATGCTACATCAAAAATAATGATGATCATCTGGTAAAATTTGATAGTAGAGATGATGAAGGTATATTCTTAGGATATGCAACGAACAGTAAAGGATACAGATGCTTTAACAAAAGAATGCATAAATTAGTATACTGTATTGATTTTCGAATTGATGAAGAAGCTCCTGTAAAAGATCAACAGAGAATAAGCACTAAGCCAGATGAAAAATATGATGAGAATAATGAAAATGAAGAACAACAAACCCCCAGAGTCACAAGAAGATGATGAATCAAGTGAAGAAGAGACACCTAGACAAGAAGAGTTAGGAAAACAATCATCATCAAATCCTTCCTCCAGAATTACTCAAAAGAATCATCTTGAAAGTCAAATAATTGGTGAGAAAGACAAAGGTGTACAAACCAGGAGGAGGATAATCAAAAACACCTAGAAATCACATATAGCCTTCATATCCATGGTGGAACCCAAAACTTCAATGAATCCAGTCAAGATATGAATTGGTTAAAATCAATGAACGAGGAACTGGACCAGATTGAAAAGAATGACACTTGGGAACTCATTCCTAGGCCAACAAATAAAAATGTAATGGGATCCAAATGGGTCTACAAAAATAAGATGAATGAGCAAGGAAATATTGTAAGAAATAAGGCTAGATTGTTCTGCAAAGGATATGCTCAAATAGAAAGACTGGATTTTCATGAAACATTTGTGCACGTAGCAAGATTAGAAGCTATTAGAATGTTTCTTGCATATGTGTTTCATAAACAGTTTAAATTCTATCAAATGGATGTCAATTCATCTTTTCTAAATGGAGATATAAAAGAAGAAGTCTATATGGAACAACCAGAGATTTTACAACTATCAGATAACCCTGACTTTGTCTGCAAGCTGAAGAAAGCCTTATATGGGTTGAAACAAGCTCCTTGTGCATGGGATTACAGACTGGATAAGTATCTTCAAGACAAAGGGTTCAAGAGAGGAACAGTTGACAACAATCTATATATCAAAACAGAGGGTAATGATTTTCTCATTGTGTTGGTCTATGTAGACGACATCATCTTCAGAAGCAATAATGCTTCGTCGGTACAATGGTTTGCCTCTGCCATGCAGTCTGAATTTGAAATTTCTATGATAGGGGAACTGTCATTTTTCCTTGGTCTGTAAATTACTCAGAGGTCCGAAGGATTATTTCTTTCTCAAGAGAAATATCTAAGAGAAATGTTGAAAAGGTTTCAAATGGAATATTCTACACCTATGAGCACACCTATAGTCACTGGATGCAAGTTAAGCAAGGATGATGACTCACCTGATGTTGATCAGAGTTCATATAGGTCTATGATAGGCATCCTATTGTACATCACAACATCTCATCCAGACATAATGCATGTTGTTGGAATGGTAGGAAGGTATCAAGCTGCACCTAAACAGAGTCATTTGTTAGTTGTCAAAAGAATATTCAGATACTTGAAAGGAAAAATGAACTATGGCCTATGGTATCCTAGAAACCAGAATTTTCAACTATCAGTCTATTCAAATGTTGATTGGGCTAACTGCGTGGATGAAAGGAAAAGCACGAGTGGAGGTTCATTCTTCTTAGGAGATTCTCTTGTCGCATGGTTAAGCAAGAAGCAAGCTTCTATTTCTTTATCGACTACAGAAGTTGAATACATTGCAGCCGCCACTTGTTGTACCTAAGTATTATGGATGATTCATACACTTGCATACTTGGAGGTAAAGTACAATGCACCAATCCCAATCCATTGTGATAATACTAGTGCAATTAGTGTGTCCAAGAATCTTGTATTTCACTCCAAGACAAAGCATATACCCATCAAGTATCACTTGTTGAGGGAACAGGTGACCAACACTATTGTTTCTTTGCATTATATTCCATACAAAGATCAGATTGTCGATATCTTCACTAAACCGCTTGCAAAAGATCAATTTGAGTATCTACGCCAAAAGTTGGACGTGACCCTATTACCAAGTTAAATAGTCCATCCAGTCAAGGGGAGTATGTGTCGATTGAATATCCGATACCTCCAAAAAATACTACAATCACTCAGGGGGGGAATTTTTTCTTTGACATTGATGTCAAAGGGGGAGAAAAGGTGTGCTTTGAATTCTACAGTTGGAGGTCTAAGAAGAATAGTGTAGTCCTTCATGGTTGCCATCAATGCCAAAGGGGGATATTGTTGGCATGTTTAACAGGAAGAATGTGCTTGTCATATGTGCTTGTCATTGATGGCAAGAACAAAAATGAACCAAACCTCGAGAGTTTGTGCTTTTTAGAGGTGTAGTCGAGGTCCAAGAAACGGACTCGCAGGAGGAGAAAAGGTCAAGACCTTTGAACACTTAGAAAACCTTCTAAGTAAGAGAGATCAGAAATCTCAGGAGGAATAATGACAGTGATCGTTGGATCACCAATATTGAATACCCGATGATCGTTAGATCAATGTCCAGTGACCAGAGGAAGCGCAGAGGAGAAGTACAGATCTAATCTGTTGGATATGAGCATCAAGGATCAACAGTCATTGGATCCAGAAATAAATACACGAAG
This sequence comes from Picea engelmannii, assembly GCA_009831015.1. Taxonomy (NCBI): domain Eukaryota; kingdom Viridiplantae; phylum Streptophyta; class Pinopsida; order Pinales; family Pinaceae; genus Picea; species Picea engelmannii. The sequence goes on from ML781770.1 coordinate 273,060, forward strand.
GATAAGCCTTTGGATGATCATGGGAGAGCGGACTTGTCAATGTCCCGAAGTCTCGAAGTAAGCAGGGACCATCCATCGTCAATACTGACAGGTGGCACATGATCCTCAACTCTGGAGCAAATCACTTCGAGGATTTTTTAGTTTGAGACTTGGAAAACTCGAAGTCCAGAGAGCCGGAGAGCCGGAGTAAATGAAAACCGTTAGATTAGTTTGAAGTGGAAGGACAAGATAAGCTAGAAAAGCAACATCACAAAAATATCGAGTCGTCGATTTGAGAACATGATCGACGAACAACGTTTAGTTCGGGTCTAAAATTTGCGAGGAGGTTATTGTTCGGGTGATTGGAGACTTGAAAAGTCGAAATACCCGAAGTCCCGAATGTCAAAGTCCTGAAGTGAATGAGGATCACGTCGGCAAGACTACGTTAGCAAGGAAACGTGGCGCAATCAGACAATGACAAGTGTCAAGTTGATTCAACATTTCAGGTATGCGCAAATCACAAATCTGAGTGACACATGGCAGCTACTAGGCTCATGACACATCATAAATTGACGTAAGTAAGTGACATCACTCCGGGAGTTTTAATTCAGGATTTTCACCACTAGCAAATGACAAAATCTCTGAAGTCCCAAATGCTGAAGTCCCGAAGTAGACATGAGATGTCTGATATGAAAGATCACTTCGAGAGCATTCTCATCCATCGATCTAATCTAGTGGAAGGATAGTGTAAGTTGAAATCTACGAAGTCAGAAAACGTGAAAGGATCATGATCATTGATCCAAAGGGGACACATGTCAGTGGATTGTTAACTTCGGGAGAAAGCAAAGGAAGATTCAAAGGTTGGAAAGTTTAAATTTTCGAACCCCGAATACCCGAAGGGATTGTGACCATCGATCCAAAAGGGACACGCGTTGTTGGATCGTGGACTCCGCGTGAAATGCTCTGGGAGCAAGCGAAATTTGAGAATCGAAACTCCCGAAGCCTGATAGGTGAAATCGATCTCGTCCATTGGTTTGGAGGGCCACATGTCACCTGATCGTTGAGACTAAGGATCGTGTGTGGAAAAAGGAAAGAAGGTAGAGCCATCAATTGAAGAGGACAGATGTCATCATATCTTCCATTCTAGAAGATATCCAGTCAACAACAACAGGGTTTGAGATTTGAAACTCCCGGATCCTGGATCATGAAGTAAATATTAGTCGTTGATGAAGGAAGGTGAGATCTGGTCCACATACTTGAGAGGAAATATCTTAACCGTCCATTCAGGATCACTGTCAAGATCATGAGATCAACGGTCGTGCTCCATTGCGGGGCTAGAACATGCTCAGGTCTTATTTTTTCGTGAGCGGGCCACAATTGAAACCACGGTTTTGGAGAAAGGATGTGTGGAGGCTCATAGTGAATTGTGGGGTGAAAAGCAGATTTCCCTCAAACCGCCAATGTATGTGCCCACAATCGCATGGTCCCATGAACTCATCACCCAAGGTCATATCAATGGAAGAGATAGCACATCGCTAATCTCCACTTTGGAGTTCGGGATATCAGGAGTTGGGAGAGTCAGGGTGACTCATGACAGAGACCTGAAACACGAAGTCTTGAAGTGATTGGCCCCAGGTCACAGCCAGCGGTCATGAGAAGGAAGGGGCTTAGGAGCCAAAGGAGACAAAAACGACTGACTGTAACTGCCAGAGAAGACAAAGAATTGTGACTGATAGAGAAAAAAAAGATTCTCGGGATAACTGTCAAAGAAGCCAAAGAACCTTGGGTAACGGCCAGAGAAGATGAAGAGTGTGTATGATGATCAGGCAGATGACTCGACGTTTGAATGAAATGCAGAAAAAAGAACAGTTGGTGTGACTTGGAGAGTGATTTCGGTGGGTAGGACGCAGTGTGACTTGGAGAGTGATGAGACGAAGAGCAGTACCTGAAGTGGAGATCAGAGACGCAGTGTGTAGCATGCAGAGGCAACACAGAGTATAAAACCAAGAAAGAGAAGCTGGATAGGATAAGCGTGTGAAGCAGGAGAAAGAACAGAGGTTAGAAGCGAAACAGAGAATAGAAGTTGGAAGAGGCAGAGGAGTCATGGAGCTGTAAAAGACCATATCAGAGACAGAGCAAGTAAGTAAAGTTTTGCAAGATTCAATCAGGGTGGTAGGGTGGTGCTAGGGAGGATTGTGGTCCTCTAAATTCTAGTTGGTGCTAGAAGATATTTGGGGAGTTGGTGCTTCCTTCTAGTGGATGCTAGAGAAACCTGGGAGTTGGTGCTTCCATCTAGTTGGTGATAGATAAATTTGAGAGTTGGGGCTCTCTGCAATTTGTAGCTTGCTATCAGAGGTTGTAGCCTCATATTTGAGTTGGATCTCAAAGACTGTGATGTACATGAAAGTTGTAGCCTGATTGATATCCTAAGAACAAGAGGTTTTCTCCCTTTATGGGTTTCCTCATGAGAAATATGTGTCTCTATGTATTCTGTGTGATGGATACAATACTGTTTATCTATGCATGTTAATTTATCAGTAACACATTAAATAATAATTTAGAAAGATTCAAAAAAGAACAAAAAGTTTTAAGATTATATTATAACTAATTCACCCCCCCTCCTCTTAGTTATATTTCCAACAAATGACGGATGGCAAGAGATTTTCCACCCGACAGTCTCCCAACATCGTGGTTGGACCAATTTTTCCTTACCTACTCCCCCACCTGTTAACCAGATTGCCCAAGATGCACCTGTCCACTCGCCAGCTCAATCCTCTCATGGTAGCAAAAGGTTGAAAATCAAGGCCCACCATGCCCTTAAAAAATGAAAAGCCAATGTTGCCCCTTCCTCACCCTCGAATGGCTCTGACAAATCTGTGTCTTCCCGAATGCATTTGAAGGATGATTTTTCCCACGTGATCAGCGAGATTAGGCCTAAAGGCTCAGCGCAACCAAAGGCAAATTCAGGAAAATCGAAAGGTGACAGCAACAATCAAGGAAATATTTCATCTCAGAGTAGGAAATATGGCTTTTGAGTTTTTATTTTATCTATTCTTGATGATAGTTGACTTCAGAAGTTTTTGGACAACATGTTTTATTTTTGGATATATGAGTAATATATTTTTTGAAAATAATTTCAAATATCATGAACTAAATTGTCAAATGTTGATATGATGATGGGAGTCACAAGGAGGTGTGTTTTGCTTAACTAACTAGTTATGTTATTATTGTTGTGAACTAAAGGGAGTCACAAGGTGTCCCACCTACTAGTTATTATTTATTTATAAACCTTATTATGATTATTACTTTTCCCCCTAACTAAAAAGTTGGTTGAGTCTTTAGTGAACTTAACTAATGAGGTGGTTCAACTACCTCAACCAATTCTGATTTGCTTAAAGGAAAAAGGAAAGGGAGGAACAAGAGGAGGATAGAAGGATAAGCATACTAAGGTTTGCTCTTTGAGTTTATGTTGAAATAGTTCAGTTTTCATTCATTCCTTAATTTATCACAAGCCTAATTCTCTTTTATGATAGAAGGGTCTTATTGTAGACAACAACATTCAGGGCTGAATTACATCATTCAGACAGTTGTTTTTCAGAGGTGTTGATCTATCTTTGATAGTTTGTGTAGACTTGTCTGTTTGTGAATTAGTTTTCATGACTGACAAAGGATATTGTGCAGAGTAGAGTGGGCAACAATCTGTGGCAAGTTGATCCAACTTTTAGAGTTCAGTTTTGATTGTCTGTCAGAGGTCCTTTTGTATGTTCCATCGGGGATGTCTAAGTTTGACTTTGGTCCAAAATTTATGTATGAGATTTTGTAAATAAAATGACTCTCTGGTGAATTGGAATGAAATAAAGGATTGTTTTATGTCTCATCTGTCTTGATTAACATCTTGGTGTATTTACTTATGTCTCTACATTTATTTCAGCAACTGTTATGTTCAAAAAATCATATAAAAAGTGAATTTCCAGCAAGCTTTTTATTTATAAAAGACTAGCCTAAGCACTAGTAATTAATACATGTGAATTAAGATGTTATTTTTGTTGGATATAAAAATAGGGTGATATTCCCATCTATTTTGCTTTAGCCAAGCAGAATCTGAAAATGCTTGAGTAATATCATTTCATATATTTTCCTCAACAGTACCTATGTCAAGAAACTAAGCAACCACGATATAACCGATGTGCATGAGAACAATCTTAAGTCAGGTCCACTGGATGGGCAGGGTAACAAAGCCTAAAACCTCGAAATCACCACCACTCACAAAGGTAAAGGTACTAGTAAGATCCCCATATACAAATAGATCCCTAAAAATATATCTAACGCTAAGAAGGTATTGGGGGGATATCCCCTCAATCAACTTCACACGACCTCTTCCTTAACTCTGGTGTAAGCAGAGCCTCCTGAATTCACCAATTATACAATAGATTTCACCACTCTTAGTCAGACACATATGTTGATTCAATAGCCTTGGAGAAGTTTACTCACAAAATCCTATTCCAAGGCTCTAAATCCTAAGTTAGTTTGTGCACCCTAGAAAATAAAATCGTTTCTAATCAATTTTAAGTTATCAACATTGTTTTTAGTGGTCTTGCTTACTCACAAAGGTGCAACAGTGAAACTGATGATGTTATGACTCAACAAGTAAAATAAATAAATATGAATAAAATGCAAAGTCCTAACTTCAATTCCAAATATGATAAGCTTTCAAAATGCAATTTTCAATTTAATTATGCAATTCAAAATAAAATGAAATCTTTGCATACATGTACTAAGATCAACGATAAGAACCCAAAAGTTCAAATGCCAACAATGAAAAATGCTTAATATTTTTGTCTTTTCAATATAAAAGAATGAAAATGCAAGGAATGAAAATCAACCTGATATAAAGATTATATTGAATGCAATCAGAGACAAACCAAGTAGGATATCAAGAAGCAAACATCTAGCCCAAGATGTAAGGATAATCAATGAAAAGGATGATGAGAAAGGAACCACCTAAAAATTCAACCAAAGAAATTTTTCCTATCACGCTACAGGCACTTAATTGCCATAACATAGACCTTAGAAGACTCAACAACCATCAAAACTTACCCATCAAGAATCAAACTTAGAAACCAAGCACACAAGAATGATGTACGTGATTGTTCAGGAGAAAACTGTGTATATACGCCTCTTGCAGAAGGACAACACGCGTATGTATGTGACTGTCAGGTAAAAACCCATGTATATGTATTAAAACACTTCCAGGTTAAGGATAAGGCTAAGAAACTTAGACTCAAAATGAACATAGGTTGTCAAGAAATCAGACGAAAAGAAACTCAATATCAATGAAAGCAATCAAAGGAGAAAAACACTCCAAACCCAGAAAATAATATTCTATCCCCAGTATGGTCGTCAATTTTGTTACAAGGAAAATATTTATATGGCATGGGGTAAACCACAACAGAAGGAAATGAATGCAAAAATTAACTCTAATCTCAAGTATGTTATATAAACAAATATGCTCGCAAGACAAGATAAAGAGTCTACCTCATCCAGACGTTCGATGAAGTCCACCGTTGAGCACTTGACCCAAAGAAATACACCTGTAACTTGTCCTCAACAACCAAGAAACCCAAGCATATGGTGATAACATACAAATTTATCACATTCAATAGCATAATCCATCAATATTCATAACAAATATGTCCATGGAATAACAATTCAAATATTTGCAAAACATTAATTGGATGAGAAAAGAGTATTTCTATTAAAATGTAATCAGCATAAGTGAATGAATTACAAACTTCCGTGTTGGCACAGTTCGGAACCGAGAAACTAAGTCCCTTCCAGATGGGCCTCCACCAAAGGCAATATCATATAAGAGAAACAATAAGGTTCTCAATCAACTAGGGAAGATCTTGGGGGATGAACAATGTGTTCAAACTTAAAATGACAAAGGGATGCAGACTCAATATGAAGTGAATAATTTGTCCAAACTAACTTTTCTCTCAAGGTTGAATTCTTCTCCCTTTTTCCATAGCTTGGATATGGCCCATTTATATCCTTCAAATGGAACTGAAGGGATGAGTCAGAACTTTTCCAGTATATGGAAGGTCAAAGATTATGAATCTCGTGACGTGACATGGAAACATGTCACCATTTTTTTAATTTGGGCACAAAAACTGATGTACACGAGATGTAATGGTGCAACCTGCGTATACACATGTTGTATAACTGTTAGTGCACGTATATGTGGAAAAATATTATTTTTAGCTCTGGGAACTGGAAAAAGGGACTTCAAGTTTGCATAGGGAAATGGAAAAAGGCCTTCTGAGCAAATTTTCATAGGGTGAGGCAAATATTGCTATAACAATAAGCCTTATTTTTTAGTGGTTGGTTTGGTAATATCATAGGTAGTGCAGGACCGAATATACTTTCTGACATCCTATCGAAGTTTCGACCAGTAAAAATGTCACTGCAACACTGCCATTGTCTTTTCCACGCCAAAGTTTCTTGCCACCCGACTATAGTGGGATTCCCAAATCATCTTTTCTCGCTTTCTTGATGGAACGAAAAGATGGCCCAGATGGCATGACGGCCCATCCTAAACATAGAAATTAGCGACATTTGTGTTTGTGCCCAACATCAGGTAGGTGTTGGAAAAGTCAAGATCTGTCTCATAGATGTGGGTCCATTTGGAGGTCTCTTGGATGAAAGAATCTATCACTGTGGTGAGTGTCGTGACTAGAGTTCGGATGAGGAAATCAAGGGCTTGATTGGTACTTCATGTTTTATAGTTGATGTTGAGGTGAAATTTCTGCAAATATGTGGACCACTTATGATGGAGGTCATTCTGCAATTTACCTTGTGTTTGAATGAACTGCAACTTATGATCAATGTGGATGATTGTCTCCTTCCCGAGAATGTAATGCCTCCACTGGAGGCAGGGTTACACAATGGAGTACATTTGTTTGTATTAAGTAGGGTACTTACGGATGGCATATTATAGTGTCTCACTATGATAGGCCATGGGGTGGTCGTGTTGAGTGATGACTACACCCACAACATAGTCTGAAGCATCTATCTTGATATCAAAAGGTTGTTGCAGGTTAGGTAATGAAATAACTGGGGCTGAGCACAAGCAATGTTTTAGATCATTGAATTCTTTCTATTGGGACAGGCCCCACACAATTTTTTCCTTACCACCACCCTTGGTTATTTGACTGAGGTTCCATGCAATATGGGAGAATCCCAACATGAAACTGATATAAATTGGCAAGGCCTAAGAATATTTGAAGCTCACTAAGCATGGTTGGGGATGGCCAGTCATGGATGACTTGGATCTTGGTTGGATCAACATGCACACCATGTGCATCAACAATGTAGCCTATGTACTTGACCCTATCCATGTTGAAGGAGGATTTTTACAAGTTGGGATATAGCTTGTGCTTCCACAGAGTGTGCAGAACCTGCTTAATATGTTGCAAGTGTTATGACCAAGTCTTGTTGTAGATGAGGATGTCATCCAGATGCACCACCACAAAAGAATTGGTGAAAGGCCAAAATATATCGTCCATCATCCTCATGAAAGTTGTTGGGGCATTAGTCAAACCAAAGGACATGACCAACCATTCAAAAATACCTTCTTTTGACTTGAAGGAAATTTTCCATACATCTATGTGTTCTATTGGTACCTAATGGTATCTATACTTCAGATCAATCTTACTAAAGTATTTGGCCCCCTTGAGTTGATCAAGGAGATCGTTGATTCGGGGAATCCATTATCGGTTCCTGATTATGATTTTATTTAGGTCCTGGTAATCAATGCAGAGTCTGCAGGTCCTGTCCTTCTTTTGCACCAGCATGATTGGGCTTCCACAAGGTGATGATATGGGTCGGGTGTGCCCCTTGTGGAGAATTTCTTAGATTTGATGCTTGATCTCCTCATTTTCTAGAAGAAAGCAGTGATAGACTGGCCCATTGGGAAGCGATGTGTCGAGGATCATATCAATGGGATGCTTGATTTGACAGTGCAGAGGTACCCCAATAGGTGATGAGAACATGTCTTTATATTCTTCCACGACATTATCCACTTGATTTTGTTGTGTGGAGAGGTCAACCGCAGAGGCCATGGATGTGGTTTCAACCTTTCGCTCACTCTGAGAGAGAATCACAAAGGATAAAACTTCTCATTCTGATAAATGACCTTCTTGCATTTCTTGGCAGAGATCAAGGAAATAGCACTAGGTGGGACTACCTCAGGTATCCTGTACAATTTCCTGTTCAAAGTAATAATAACACTGCGAGGCCTAGACTCATATATAACATGATGTTTCCATAAATAAGGTTGGCCCAAAATAAAATCACAAACTTCAAAGGGAGAAACATCAGACAATACCTCATCTTTGAATGGCTTGATGTCAAACGAAAGGAGTCACGGTTAGTTGACGCAAAGATTGCTTCCTTGACGGAGCCATATGATGGTGCAGGGTTGTGGGTGCAGCATTGTCGGTAGGGATAGCCACTTGACGACCTATGCTGAGACGATGTTCTTTTGTCTACCACTATTAATGATGAAGTGCAGTGGAGTGTCTTTGACCCACATCTATTAATGAAAGAGGCACTTGCCTTCCTATGGATCATCAGGTTCACTAGGATGAATCTTGGTGGTAGCAACGATGGCATTGGGTTCTTTTTCAATTATATGTCTCCCCTTTTGTGGTTCTGAATCAGAGTCGGAACCTACATCTGATTCAAAGTCTTTTACCTCAACCACCAATGACTACTTTAAGAGACAATCAACAATGTTATTCCAAGGACACTTATGGAAGTTGCACCACTTCCCAGTATATTTCTTTGTCTTCCCATTGTCCTTCTTTTCTTGTGGCTTGGAATGGTTGTCATGAGGTTTCCCATATTTTCTATGTCCTTTTTTCTTTGGGTTGGGGTTTCCCTTTCCCTTCTTCTATTGTGAGGGGTTCCCAGACCCAAACTATCACGTCTTTTGTTTAAGCTTTTGCTCGATTTTGACGATGTATCGATAGGATGTGCCCAAGGATGAGATGTACAAAAAATATATTTTTGTCTAGATGTATCTATGTAGACCAATGCAGTACTTGAGCACCAGATGTCACTCGGACTCTCTGATACCTACCTTGGTGTGCAAGGTATGGAAGACATTAGTGAACTCTAGCACGGTTTGGTCTCTTTCCTGTCGCAGTATGGTCCATATTGTATACAAGTCGTCTTAACTTCCAACATGGTAGTATTATTCCTTAATAGAATCCCTAAAGGAACCCCAAGTGGGTGCAACTGCAAATAATGTCAAACCCTATATTTCCTTTTTCTCACAGAAGGTCTCCCACCAATCTTTGACATGGGGGATGACCTTGAGGAGCATAAATGTAATATTTTCTCTATCGGAAAAGTTGTGGACAAAAAAATACCCTTCTAGAAGGTTTAACCACTTATCTACGACATTCGCATCTCTTTGACATTCAAATGTAGGAATATAAAAATTGATATGTACCTTGAAGGGGGTGGTGCCTCCACTTGAGGTGGATGTGTTACTTGTCGGCAGTCGTTGATGGATTTGTGCAAAGATGTTCGTCATATCATTCCTCTATCGCTCAAGGGCTTCCTCAAGCAACATTTTGAAAGGATATCATGTATTGTTGTATTTCTTTTCTCCCTCCATAGACATTTTCTTAGGCATGCAAGAGCAGTTGTTCTCAAGAGAAACAAGCTCAAGACCCAACTCTCTATACCCTGACTGCATCGGGGACATGCATTAAAAAAACAACAAGGAGCAGACCACTCTGATACCACTGATCCAAATTTATGAGTGGAATGAAATGAAACCATATATTTATGAAAATTAAAAAAGAGACATAGTGAACAATAATATAGATACAATCAAACTTGACTTCTATTAAATAATAAATGTGTTGAAAACTTTAAAATGCAAACTGAAAACAAGCTTGCTAGAATGGTGGAAGCTTATCTCTTAGAAGAGATGTGACATCTACACTCATTCGCAAGAATATGACTACAATGAGGCTCTGAATGAATTTTTACAATAAATATTAATTCCAAAAACCTATACATCAAAAAACCTAACCCTAGGACATGAAGCACCAAAAGTCAAGTGGGCCCTGTTGGGGTAAGTTAGTACATTAAGTTCTCAGGGTCGTAACTTTCACATACAATCTTCATTTAGGGTGCACAATAGCTCGTTGGAAAGGTATTGACCAGGATCTTCATTTAGGGGGCTCAATAAGAGCCTTGGGATTTATTTGAGGTTCATGATCATGAAAAACATTCGCTTAGGCCCTCAAAATGGCCCCGAAAGATTTGGAACTGAAAAATTGCTAAAAATAGTAAGTTGCCAAAAAAAAAAAATTGAGACAATTGAACAAGGTTGGTGGTCATTTATATCCTCATATATCATTGGGGGTGCCTCGCATGACACCCTCAAGCTGACCCACGAGGCCCTGCTAAATTTCATTTAAAAACAAATCCTTGCACTATGTAGCTTCGAAACTTTCGCTCTTTCCGTTACATAATGTTTCTCCTACAGATAGATGAAAATTACCTTGGCTTACTAAACCTCTAGACCGAGACAAAAATAGTACAAGTGGACACTACCATCCCTTTAAACTTATCTTAACCAATCAGAATGAGAAGGAGAGAAAGGATATGATGAACCTATTTCAACGTTTGTCCTTGTTGCTTCTGATCCTCGGGCTTGATCTCCATGATCCCTGGTGAAAATTGAGATTTGCAATGGACAACAAAGGAAAAATATATCTCCCACTCTACAATATTATATAATACAATTCTATCTACGAAGATTAGAACGACAATAGACAAGAAAATGTAACAAGACATAAACTTGAAGGAAATATGACAAGCATATATTAATTGGAAAGCCAAAATGAGACACTTACAAACAATATACGATGTTGCATCACTTATCCAAGGTCTACTCGTCCATCCCTTGCATGAATCTTGACATCAAAATGCAGATGCTTCCTTTAGAATCAAAGGTTTGATACCTCAATTGTTCCTCCTTTCACCTTGGAAATACCTTCAATATATAGGCTTGAGAGGATTAACCACCATGAGAAAATGAAGGATATGGTTGAGGATATGTCTCCTTAATTCAGGATTATATCCTAAGATGAATCCATAGCATAGGTGTCAAACACTACCAACCTAATCCCAAGAGATCAGATCCTTAGAAATAGGCGGAGGATCCCAAATTCCTCTCTAAGACAATTGGTGCTCCCCCAGAGTGAGAGAAAGAGTGCCATGGTGCTCCCTTAACAAGGAAGGGGAGCACTACTTCTCCCTAAACATGGATAGGGGGGCGCCACCCTTCTAAATTTCTCATTTTTTTTTAATTTTCCAAGAAAAAGATGTGTTTATGTTGTCAAATGATGGGGCAACTTATTATTCCAACATGACTTAGGGATTGTGACAAATGTTATTATGGTGTCAAGGGGTTGTGACACTCAACAAATCAAATGTGACACTTGGTAAGGTGCATATGACACTTGCAACAGTGTATGCGACACTTAAGAAGGTGCATACGTCGCATTGTGACACTTGAGACACTTAGGGTGAGATACATAGGTGTTCAATTTTGGTGTGTAACAAATTTCCCCCTAAAGTGTGAGGTCAGAAGAGAAATTCATGGCCGAAACACTTAACAGATTATTTAATGAAAGGGTCCTCGAGTCAGAGAACCTGACAGAAGCTACATACAATCATCAGTCAATATAGAAATATGTTCCATTTCCAAGGCAGGAATACCTATGCTCAGAATACAAGATGACTCAAAGTGTGGTCAGCGACCAATACACTATGGATCCATGAGAATAATGTTTAAGGATATGGCCACCAAAGAGACAATGTGGATCCATACCTCCATGACATGAAGTGATCACAGCCACGAAGAATACATAGTGGAGCTACGAGGTGACAAAACATAGCCACGGGCCAATACAATGTGGATCTATGTGACATTATATATATCAGTAAGATTTACAGCATGATTATTGTACTAAAATATTTTACATTCTCAAATGATCTCCATCGCATCCTGGGAAAAGCACATAACAGAGTGAAAGCCTAACCCAGGGTCTTCGTCCTGATTCTAAAATGGTACGAATCTATCCATGTGGATAAATGTCTTGATGTCGAACATGGTAGAAACCACTTGATTACTAGTCATTGATGTATATCGTTAACAAGTGCGAGGGAAATCACCAATGATGAAAATGAATCCCAAGGTACCCAAGTACATTCCAACGAATGTGAATAAATGAGTTGAGGTCGAATTTGTGGAATCATCCGATCAGGGGTCATTGATGTAAACCTACTATCATATGTGAGGAGGTATACCATTGAGGCATGCAGGTCTCAAGGTACTAAATGGTTTCTAAGTCTAATTCCTAGATAATGTGTTGAAGTCTACAGGAAAAGACTCGTCGAAGGAGGGCCTTGATGTATCCCCCATCATCGACATGAAATTGACACAGGAAAGTGATGTAATATGGTGGATCAAATGAGTATAGACTGACATAGGAAATGGAAGTTGGTAATACTACAAATCGATGGTTTGAAGTGAAAATTCCTTTCAACATTATGAAGCACGGCAACTGACTTGGAAACATTGACTTGACGAGTACCAAGAACATAATGTGACGACAAATAAGAGCACTCTTCAACTGGATCAAAAAAGTATAGTGACACATTGAATTGGTATGACTCAGAGACAAGTAGATTACCCAACTGTAAGATGAGACATAAACAGGTGCCTTGTTGAAGGGAGACAATAGCTGCCATAATGGATTCCAAAAAACTTGACCCACTTCCTTCAATTTTTCCCCCATCCAGATAGATGAGTACCTCTTTCTTTTTTAACAAGCTTGAGGAGGATAACATATGCTCGGTATAGCCCATCCTTCAGATGAGTCCCTCGACACACGTTTAATGAACCTCAGGAAGGAGAGGTTCAGTGTCATATGGTTCCTAGATATTGGACTCACATAGGTCCTTCAATGCATAATTGTATGGGCCCAAAGAAGGTAAACTCAATGGTTTTTCACGTTTAGAGAGTCTGAAAAGAACTTAAAGATGACTCCATGGATGAATTTTTTGTAAATTTAATCTCACAAGCCTTAAAAAGGTGTAAAACATTATAAGGGGGAACTCTTCTAATCATGCTTGATTAGAGTGTTAATTTTTCATAATTAGTCTCACGAGGCCGAAAAAGAGATAAACTACCACTTGAAAGACACCCTTTCAAACCTTTTAATGAGTGTGAAAGGAAGAAAGCTCACTTGACAATCTGTTCATGTTTAGGGAGTCTGAAAAGAGCTTAAAGGAGACTCGGTAACTTATTCTCATGTATTAACAAGCACGAGAAAGAACAAATACTGAGCTCAAAACTTCCCAACGTAATATCTAAGGGTTTCAAATGAGACCCATGGATAGTTGGTACTTTTCCCCCAGTTGTGTGATGGAAGATAGTGACTTTTCTCTAGCATGATCTCTAGAGACTGTATATTTCCCCCCAAAGCTTCGCTTCATCCACCAACATGTATGTTGTCATTGATTTTTGTACCAGATGGATAAAAAGGGTCAACAAACAAAGGAAGATGAAATGAAGGTTAAGTTACAAGATCTAGGGAAATAATCGAATGAATGGGAGAGGAGTTTGTTTCATTTTTTAACGAGCTTGACATAGTAAAATAACTATGCTCGTAAGGTAGGTTTAATTTTTACACAAGCTTGAAACTAGAAACTATGCTTGAGGCCCTCTGTTTCATTTTTTAATGAGATTGACACAAAAACGGGAACTCTGCTCGACCTGGTTTCATTTTTTAACGAGCTTGAAATCAACAAGTAAAATATGCTCAAAGACCTCTACTTGATCATGGATTCCAAGAGGAAAATTCCCTAGAAGGAATACATGTCAAGGGACAAACATCAATCATGGCTTCCAAGAGATCTTCACTAGATAGAAAAACCACACTCTAGAAGGAATACATGTCGAGGGTCGTGATAGGGGTAGGTAGATCGGGCTCTAATAGCCCTATCGAAGAGATCACCATGTCAACTACTGGATCTAAATCGGAATAAGGGAGATATTCCTTCCCATTCAGAGTTGAATGCATGAGACAGGTTGCCACATAATTAACCTACGGCGGGGCGGATGTCACTTGCATATAAGAACCATTTATGGAATTTGGACGTTTGACCATTGGATGATGGCCAATGAATGAAAGCTATTCTATGGTTACTATGTTTCCATTGTGAGGGAAACAAATCATTCGAAATACTATGGACACGAGAGCCTTCATAGCATAAACATAGTCTCACCTGAGGAGATAATTGAAATCCAAGGGGTCACAGACTACCATCACATCAATATGGACAATTTTCCCTCCTAAAGTAAGAGGAAACTGAGGAAGGATCCCTAAAGGTTGACTAGCCCTTCTCTTAAAATACAACAACTTCTGAGTCACTGACGCAATCTTATGAGAACCTAAATCTTTCCAAGCAATCTAGGACAAGATACTAACGGATGCACCTTCATCAACAATAGTCTGAGGAAATTCCCTACCACAAACCTAAACAATTATTTGGAAACGTATAAAGGAAGGGAGACGAGATTCTGACAATTCACCCCTATTGAAAAGAACGACCTCATTACTCGGAGGGAGTTTCATTGGGACGGGTGAAGTGCCCTCTTGTCCAGAAGAATCTATAGAAACAAGAAATACCTGAGCGACATCCTCACTCTTTAAAGGAGGAGTGGGATCGACCAAGGGGGGTATTTAATTGACCACTTTGACTTCACTCTCCAAGGGGAGAGTGGGATCAATCGATGGTGAAATTGAATTGATTACTTGATCAATCAATTCAACTAATGATGGAATCGAATGGATAATCTGAACAACCAGATTGATCGATGATGGAACTGGGTTGACTAGTTCATCAACCAATGGTGGGTTGGGAGATGGAAGTTGTTGTTGTACATCAACAATATGTTCCAACGTATATTAAGCCTCATTCATGCGATGAAAAAGGTAGGTGCAATGCATCTTCTAACAGAACAAGAAAGGAAATTTGACTTTACCCTTCTTACTTCCAACCTGATTATCACTAGTTGATGTTTTTTCACTAGCATGACCTGCAACTTCGGAAGAGAAAATGTATGTGAATGTAGGTGATATCAATGTTGTCAAGAATCATCTATTGTGTAGAGCATTAGTTCTCTTGTTGAGATATTCTAATGTGGTATTTTTATTGGCAAAGAGGTATTTCCTTCCCCGCATCATTGTCCATCATGGGAATGTAATTCTTGTTGATAAACCAACTAGCTAGAACTAGGTCCAATCTTGTGGAGGGTCTGGGTTAAACTCTGATGTCCAATATTTTCAACACTTCAACAACTATTAAGAAGATTAATAATTTGTAATTGATTACCTCTAGGCTATAGGTTTCTCAATCCAAGGGTGAATGACTTTGTCTAGAGGATGACATCCATGGGTGAAACAAGTAACACCTTTGGTTAAGGAATTTTTATTGGTGAATATTAAATATTATAGAAATCCAAACCCTTTTGATTTGGGTTCTAAGGCATGCTTGACCTTCCATGAGCATTTCAAATAATTCTTTGGAAATTCCCATTCATGCTTTTCTTCGTTGTTTCTAGCACTCAATCATATCAACCAAAACACATGTGGTCAAAAACAAAATGGTACATTTACTCATATATAAAACTTGAAGTTTGAACCAATAACTACAATCATAATAGAACATATTAACGCAACACCAATTGATTTTTAATTGTTATAGCCAGGAAATCCTAACGAATGAGAAAACTAATAAAGAGGCACCCTACAATGTATTAAGGATCCATGGTGAGCTTAGTTTGTAATATAAGACCTTTTTGGTGTGAATAAAGGATGAGATATTGATAAATAAGGAGGGGGATTGAAGTATCATATACCATAAAAACAATTGTTAGGGACCTAACCTCACTAACCCCTCACATAGGTAGAATGATATATTTTCTATGTAATAAAGGCCAACATTAATAAGGCCTAGTAATAAGGAAGAATAATTCAAATGTAAGAAGACCTAATAGAAGATTCCAATTATAGAAGATCTTCCTCTAGATTGTTCTTTTAGTAGATAGATTTAGTATAAATAGGATTCGAGGGCATGATAAGTTTTTTTCTTGAGAATCATTGTAATAGAGCGGTACTCTATTGAGGTTTCCCCCTCGAAGAGGCAAGTGAACATTGTTTCCTATAAATAAAGATATTATTTTGGTGTTGTGATTTCATATACCATGTTGTTCCATTGTTAGTATTTGTAGTATTTTTGTTTTTTTGTTATTATAATATATTTGGTACCTTACAAGTGGTATCAAAGCACTTTCCTTGGCAAAACATTATGGGTTATATTTTTTTCAAGGTAGAGATGTATTCCACCGTCTTAAAGCTACAAAGATATTTCGTTCAGCGCATAAATCCATGGTCAGGTAAACATACACGCAAGAACTACAAATGGTACTTAAGCGTGCATTGTTGGCCACCCTTGTAACCCATGTTGGTACCTCTTTGAGTGGTAGCGCATTAGACAACACCTATATACATATTGGCCAAGATATCTTGCATCCCTCCATAGATAAACCAATCTTCCGCCTGACTATTATAGTTCCACAGAGAACAACACTAGGAAAGATTCTCTCTAGTACCTGAGTAGTCGGGTAGTACGGTTAATGGCACAATCTAGCCTCCTTAGTTGGTGCCCTAAGATATTGGGTTGATTACAACTCTTGGACCTCGCATGTATGTCAGAGAGATATAGAACTCGAAAAACCCTTGTCTGTAGAAACCATAAACACCCTAACCCTTGGGATGTAAATAGAGCAAAAACAGAATAGACAAGATCTACTACCACACAACCTTGCCTCCTGCCTTCGGGTTGCAAAATTACTACACATTTATTCATGTTAAGAATTTGGCCATTTTGTCACTATAGTATTATTCATATCATAGTATAACTCCACAAGAGTTCACCATTATTTGAGACCTATCCCATTGGATTCCTCTCTTCGCCCTGATTGTAGTCATACCTACAATTTTTCAGCAAAAAAAATTTCGCATGGACCCGACCCCTTCCCAACACCCATATTTGGCACCTATCCCATTGAATTCCTCTTTTTTCACTGATCATAGTGGTACCATTCACCAGTAACCCCTTTCTATTTGGTCCCACTTTCCCCCTGTCCCATCCCCATGGCCCACACTCGCAACTAAGATTGGGAACAACGAATCACTTCCTTGGACAAAGCTCATGATCAAACCTAGATTGATATTTCTTCCATTACTTCCAGTATTGGTAAAATCAACTCTCGGCTTGCTCCGCTCGAATCACTTCCCACATCCATCACTCAATTGATTTCCATGTGTTAGCAATGTCAGGATGCAGTGAACAATTTGACCTCCTTGTTTAATCCCACCCTAGATCCCTTCTCTTCTTCCACACCTTATAACCCTGAAGGTCCTGAATCCTCCCAATCCACCTCTTTTCCTTCCAACCACTTTCAGCAGGACCTACGTCCCCCTCACATAGAGGCGAATAAATTTGATGACTCAGATCCCATAGACTGGGTCACTAAAATGAAACAATATTTCTCTTTGTATGAAATTATTGATAAGTTGGCCAAACTCGGGCATGGTGTTTGTTAGGACCATACAATGTACCTTTTTTCCCACACTTTTTGCCACCATTACACTCTTGTTTCACTTACATTTACACTCATATTATCACTTTATCCTATCTTCCCAAAGGTATACAACGTCTCTTCTCTCTACTATATGTTTAATCTGTTTTGCATATAATTTTACATTACTCTCGTACTTAACCATTGATCAGAAATGTATAAGTGCTGAAATAGTTCAAACTGCAGATTAGCATTGAGGCCTGTTGCTAAAACAACAAGAAGTTGTTACACAGTCTATGGACTACGATGCTGAAACAGCAACTCACAGAAGTTGTTACACAGTCCATGGTCAACGATGTTGAAACAACAAGAAGTTGTTACACAGTCTGTGGACTACGATGTTGAAACAACAACTCACAGAAGTTGTTACACAGTCCATGGTCAACGATGTTGAAACACAAAAGAAGTTGCTACACAGTCCGTGGTAACGATGCTGAAACACAGAGGAAGTTGTTACACAGTTCGTGGTCAACGATGTTGAACAGCAACTCACACAAATTGACTACAACAGTCGCACCGTGAGCTAGCATCAACCATCGATGTTGCCTGAGAAGTGTTGAAATAGTCAGAATGCAAATCTCATGGTTGAAACAGCCTGCGATTTGCGATGCTAAAACAGCATACAACAGCAGTAACAAGAAACAAATAAAAAAGTTGTTACTCCAGCCGCAACAGCAACACCTCACTCAGCACTTGTAATAGCATTCTATTGCGGGAGACTAGGATATCCTATTCCAGTTTAGAAAGTCGATCTGACTAAGAATAGGACTCAGATGTACACCTGTAATTAGTTGATTAAATTGTATCGAAGGGATCCTCCTCTTTAAATAAGAGGAAATCATCATTCGAGAGGATCATCTGTTTTTGCTAAGAAGGATTTACATAGAATGGCGTACTTCATTCCAGATTGTAATATCATACATTGACAGATAAATAAAAGATTGTTCTGAGCATTTCTCTCTAGCCCTTTCGTTTCAGGGGAATCTTGTGAGAAGGGAGGGCCCACCTTCTTCACAAGATTCACCCGTTAGCTTTGTAGTGTGTTAAGTGTGATTTTTGTTTATGCCTTGATTAAATTTGGTTTTGCTAAAACACTACTTTACTGAATTCTGTTTTGCTGAAACACTACTTTACTGAACTTTGTCTTGTTGAACTTTGTTTTCTCGATTGTTACATTGTTTTCATATGATTCATGCTTGGGTAACAGTTAATCATTTTAGTTAGCAATCTTGCTTGGTGAATTTATGAAAACTTGATAGTCAGAAACAGGTGCTAAAGTTTCATGCCTAGGAAATAGGGTCATGTTCTCTGTTAGAGATAGTTAGCATTCAGTGCATTATTTTAATGAGTTCATGAAAGTGTGCAAATCAAAAACAGGTGTTTAATTTTCCTGCCTAGGAAATAGGGTCATGTTCTCTGTTAGAGATAGTTAGCCTTCAATGCATTATTTTAATGAGTTCATGAAAGTGTGCAAATCATAAATAGGTGTTGAAGTTTCCTGCCTAGGAAATAGGGTCCTGCTCTCTATTAGAGATAGTTAGCCTTCAGTGCATGTCAATCATTTTAATGAGTTCATGAAAGTGTGCAATTCAGAAACAGGTGTTGAAGTTTCATGCCTAGGAAATAGGGTCATGTTCTCTGTTAAGAGATAGTTAGCCTTCAGTGTGTGTATCAATTATTTCAGTTAAGCAATGAGTTCATGAAGTGTGATGGTCGGAAACAGGTGTTGAAGATTCCTGCTTTGGGAATAGGGTCATGTTCTCTGGTTACAGAATAGTTGGTCTTTCCTGTTGCAGTATCTTGTTGTTATTTTAATATAATCCAGGATTCTTCAATTAATCATTTCTTAAACTTTGAGCTCTGCAATAGGTAGTTTGTTTTCCTGTAATTCAAGTTAGAACTTCAGCTTGTTCAAGGCAAAGTGTGACTAATATATTTTTACTACAACTCTAAGTTGCTTTTGGGATTGAGCATATATAGTGCGTGGTTACCTTTGAAATAAACAGACTTCCCTGGGTTGACAATTTATGTAGCACTTGATTGTTTAGTTAAATAAGCAATTATAGTGACCAACAGTGTTCTCCATCTAGATCTGGAATGTTGGCAATGGTGACAATGGAGAAACAATTCTCGCCAAGAGTATGTGTCTTGGACACAATTTGTTGCCATGCTTAATGAATGCTTTGACACTGACATACACCATGTAGGTTGTTTTACCAAGTTGAAACACTTTGGCACGGTGGAAGATTTTATCATTGCTTTTGAGGGCTTGGATTTCCACACAGAGGGCATGTCTGATGCTTTTTTCTGGGAATGATTTATTAGTGGCCTCAAGGATGAGATTTGTGACCATGTCCTCATCGATCACCCTCAGATTTGGGTGGAAGATACTAAAAGAGCTAAGGAAGAGCAACATGTTGTCTCTTCTCAAACCAGAAAACCATCCTTTCTTCGCCACCCTAAACCCACCACTCCATCCCCTCCTTCCACTCCACTAAAGGTCCAGAAATTGACCTGGACAGAGATGGATAAACACCAAATCAAGGGAATTTGTTATAATTTTGACGAAAAATATTTTATGGGCACAAGTGTAAGGAAACAAATATTTGTATTGCCATCTCCGAGGACGTTTTGGAAGAAGCGGTCGAGCCCCCCCCTGTGATCGAGCTACCAGAGCCAACTGATCTTACTCCACCCTCAAGCCCCCCAAAAGTTGAGCTAGAAAATTCACTCAACACTCTAACTGGCTTCTTTGCTCCCCAAACCCTCAAGCTAACCGGTTGCATTAAGCATCAGAAGGTCATCATCCTCATTGACAGTGGTAGCACCCATAATTTTATTCATCATCACATTTCCCAAGAAGTTGATTGTTATAATCATGCAGTCAACAACTTTCAAATAATGATTTCCAATAGACGTTCCATGAAATGTGGGGACCATTGTGAAAAATCTGTGTCTCCAAATTGGTCAGTACCACATGAAATCTCATATGTTTTCTATTGACATGGATGACCATAAAATTGTTCTTGGTGCAGAATGGTTATGGACTCTTGGTCTCATCCTCATGGATTTTAAGGAATTAACCATGAAATTCATCCAAGAGGGCCAAAAATATAAGTTTCAAGGCATCATCGTCAACTCCCTTGAAATCATCAGTTCCCATCACATGGAAAAAATTCTCAAGAAAGGTCATTCTGACATTATTTCACAACACCATTCCATTCACACAACTAAGACACCCTCTATGCATCTTGACCTCCAAGCCATTCTCTCCAAACATCAAGCTATTTTTTCCACTCCCCATGGACTTCCCCTTCCTGTGGTGTTCATGATCATTCCATTCCCCTAGTACCTGGTAGCCTTCCTCCCAATGTTCTCCCTTATCATCACCCCTTTGCATAGAAAAATGAAATTGAGAAAATTGCTCAAGAATTACTCGCCATGGGTGTTATCCATCCTAGTACCAACCCTTACTATTCTCTTGTAGTCATGGTACTTAAGAAACAAGGATCTTGGCGCATTGGTCTTGACTTTCACACCATCAAAGACAAATTCCCCATCCCTTTCATTGATGATCTCTTAGATGAATTAAGAGGTGTACAATCCTTTACTAAACTTGATCTTTGTTCTGGCTACCACCAGATACATATGAAAGAGACAGACATTCCTAAGACTTATTTTCGAACTCATGAGGGCCACTATGAGTTCTTGGTCATTCCCTTTGGTTTGTGTAATGCTCCCTCCACTTTCCAGAGCCTCATGAATCATGTATTTCATCCTTTTCTTTATCAGTTTTAGTTTTCTTTAAGGATATTCTCATCTATAGTAAAACATGGACAACCCATCTTTCCCATGTGGATCGAGTTCTTCATCTACTCTCTCAACAACAACTTTTTCTCAAACAATCTAAATGTGCTTTTGGAGCCTTAGAAGTGGAATACTTGGGTCATATTGTTGAAAAGGATGGTGTCAGGGTGGATCCTAAAAAAAATGAATCTATTAAGGATTGGCCTTGTCCCATGAATCTCAAGAGTTTGTGTGGGTTTCTTGGTTTAATAGGATACTATCGCAAGTTTGTTAATAATTATGGAAAAATTGTGGTGCCTCTCACAGCTCTCCTTAAAAAGAATGCTTTCATTTGGAATCCAATGGTTGATCACTCCTTCCAAGCCTTGAAAGAGGCTATGTGCCTTACTCCTGTCTCAGTCCTTCCTGACTTCAAAAATACCTTTGTCCTATAATTTGATGCTTCAAGGAAAGGAACTAGTGCAGTCCTTATGAAAGATGGTTGGGCTCTGGCCTTCACTAGAAAAGAATTGTTGGAGCATCATTTGGGCCAATCAATCTATGAAAAGGAAATTATGGTCATTTTGCATGTTGTGGATCTATGACGTCCTTATCTATTAGGGAAACACTTCCAAATTAAGCAAGATCATCAAAGCCTCAAGTATTTTCTAAAGCAACAAATTTCATCCCTGGAGCAATAAAAATGAGTGACCAAGCTATTTGGATATGATTATGAGATCATTTAAAAGAAAGGAAAATGCAATGTGGTTTTAGACACTCTTTCAAGGAAATATGAAGAGGAAGAGTCCCTCTTTTCTCTATCCTTCATTGTACCATATTGGCTCCAAGTTGTTCGCCAAGAATGGCTACAAAATCCCAAACTGTCATGTTTGATCCAACAATTGCAAGACAATTCTCCAGTTTCTCCAGATTACTCTTGGCACAATGAAGACCTTCGCTACAAATCCCATCTTGATTTAAGAAAGCAGTCACAACTTAAATCCATGGTGCTTTCCAAGCTTCATGATACACACACAGTTGGGTGTTATGGGCTTACCAAAACCTATGACAGGGTTAAACGTTCTCTTTTATTGGATGGAATGAAGAAGGGCATCCATACCTTTGTGGTGGAATGTGATGTATGTCAATGCAACAAGGGAGAAACAGTCAAATCCTCGGGCACACTACAACTGCTTCCAATTCCACCCACTCTTTGGAGGGATATTTCTATGGATTTCATTGTTGGATTACCTAAATCGAAAAATAAATCTGTCATCATGGTGGTCGTTGATCGTCTTTCCAAATATGCTCATTTTGGTGCTCTTCAGCACCCATTCATTGCATCCACAATGGCTCAATTTTCCATGGATAATATCTTCAAGCTTCATGGTATGCCTCATTCCATTATCTCTGACTAAGATCCCACTTTAACCAACAATTTTTGGCAAGAATTTTTTAGGCTACAGGGAACCCAATTGCATATTAGCACAACATATCATCCCCAGACTGATGGTCAAATTGAAGTTGTTAACAAGTGTTTGGAAACATATTTGAGTTTTTTTCATCTGAGAGGAAAAATCAGTGGGCTCAATGGTTACTCCTCGTTGAATGGTTACTCCATATACCGCTTCAAAAGGATTATGTTGGAGGTTTCCCCCTTGAAGAGGCAAGTGAACATTGTTTCCTATCAATAAAGATATTATTTTGGTGTTGTGGTTTTATATACTATGTTGTTCCATTGTTATTCTCTGCAATATTTTTGTTTTTCTATTATTATAATAGATCTTCAAGGTTCCCCTTATGTAACATATGTCCTAATGTGACCTTTGAGTTGTTCCATATTCATTTATCTTGTTAGAAAACCATCTATCGATCCTCCATTGTCCATTCATTTACACCAACCCTGATAGCTTAGGCATGCATTCTTCGCTCTGTCATGGGGCTTCTTCAGGTCTAAGAGATCACCTTTGCAGGTCAGGTCCAAATCGGCAGTCCATGCATCCATTATCCATTCCTTGGAACGAACATTAATATATGAAGCACGGGAATAAACTTAGTCAAGTGGTTCCCATTATGTAATACTCTTATAGAAACGGATGTCCTCTACCACCTTTTTAGTCCCATCATGGTTGTTAAATCCATTAGACGACCATTGGTGCCTTTATAACCATCCATGTTCACTTATATATATTCATCCTCTCACTGCTAGCGATGCATCTTCCTTCCTGGACACAAAAAAATTCGATAAAGATCTGTTGAAAAGGCCACTAGATCTCGGTATCACTGGAAAACTATTTTGGCCACTTACAGTGAAGAAGATTTTGAGAAATTTTGATGTGTCACATGGAAACAAAATTTGACACTGTGTGATATGTCATGATAAAGGAAATTCTGGAGAAATGTGATGAGTCACAAGGAAAGAAATATTCGACGAATGTGATGGTATGGAGGACGCAAAGGAGTTATTTTAGAAAATTTCTCTTTCTTGCAATGAAGGAAAGTTTGAGAAAGTACGATGTGTTGCATAGAAACAAAATTTGTTGCAATGTAATATGTCAAAACAAAGGAAAGTTTGGAGCGATGCCATATGTTGCAGCCAAAATCAATGTAAGTGTGATACACATTGTGTTGTGGCCAAAGAAACTTAAAATGTGATATGACACAAGAAAATTTATAGAAGAAGTGAAAATAGAGTTTTGGATTGAAGAGATGCAATATGTTACACAAAGAAAAACTTTGTGTAATGAAGGAACGTTAGAGAAAGTGTAATGTGGCACATGGAAACAAACTTTGACATGATATGATATGTCATGACAAAGATAACTTTGAAGAAATGCCATATGTCGCAGTCAAAGGCATTTTAGGTGTGATACTCATTGTGTCGAGGCCAAAGAAAGTTTAAATGATGAGATCCCTAAATAATTGGACTTAGAGGCATTGTTTTCATTTCTTATTCTCATGTGGGGAAATTAAGGAAGGTTTGGGTCAAGGCTCTAACAAATTTTCCCATAGAGAGTTAAAGCAATCCTGAAGGAAAGGAGGCTATAGGGGCAAACGTTTTGGTGGGAGGGGCATAGGAAAACTGAAGATCGATACTTTCTCCTTTCAAACAATAATGGTCAAACAACACTCACTAGTTTCTAAATCATAGCTTAAGTAGCATAAGTGGTAAAGACTAGGGAAAACCCCAAAGCACAGGTAGGAGGATTGGTTGTACAAAAGGCCTTATCCAACCCCACCCTCAATAAAAACCTTTATAGAGTGTGTAACTCACATTTGGTCAAGTGTTAAAGCCTCTCCTTTGGTTAACACACACTTTTGGCTCGACATGAGTGAGTGAGAAAGACTCATAGAAGAAGAAGAATAACTATTTTATGTCACACAAAAACCTTTTAGAGGAAAAGCTGACATAAATGACCATTCTTGGGGTTGTTGTAAATGAAGAGAAGCGACAATACGTGTAGGACAAGAATATATAAGAGGAGAGTGGAAACAAGGCCACCATGATGCCAAGGCATCTCCTTGGAAATTTACCAATGATTTATGTCTTATTGTGGATCTACAGTGTATCCACATGGGATATTTAAGGAGGAAGAATCGAATAAGAAAATAAATGAGCATCCTAGCTAGGAAGAAAGATGTTTCCTATTCTAATTCTAGAGAGCCTCCTCTTTCCAATTCCAATTCTAGAGCCTCGTAATTAATAGCACAAGGTCTTTCGTACCTGAAAACTAGGCAAGGCACTATAATTTAGGTGTGGGGTGGATTTTAGATTTTTCATAGCAGATATTTCAACTAATTAGTAATTGTTCAAGTATTAACTAATCATAGGTGTAAATCTTGCAACCAAAGAAAGTTTAAAATATTCAAAGCTGCAAATCTTGCAACCAAAGAAAGCTTAAATGAGATACTACACGGATACTACACGAAAAAGAAAATTTTTGTTTGAGAAAGTGCAATGTGTCAAAAAAAAACTACTTTCATGCAATGTGATATGTCATGTCAAATGAAAGTTTGGTGGGATATTCATATATTCTTTAATTAATTATTTTGTGTAATACTCTACTCTCCCATTTTAATAGTTTCCATAACACAACATATTGTTGATAGTCTTGACATTTGTACTAGTTAGCTAAGGTAATAAAACTTTTTACTTAATTTTTTTTTTTAATTATGTTATATAATTTAAATGAATTAAAATATTAAACATATATTTTTTATTTTAAAATTATAATTTCAAACTAAAAAACATATTTTATATAATTATATAAATTAATAAATAAAATAATATTGTATATTAATTTCATATCTTATTTTATTATTAATATTATTATTATAATATATAAAACACTTTATATAATGGATAAGTCAAATTTTATATAATTATATAATGGATAAATAAAATAATATTGTATATTAATTTTATATTTTATTTTATTATTAATATTATTATTATTATAATATATAAAACACTTTATATTATCCATGATAGTAACTATTATGAAAAACAATCAATGTTAAATCGTAAATGATTGTAAAGAAGACTAAATAAGATAACTTAAATGCAACCAATATTTGAAGTGTGAGATAATTAAGGAATTCCATTAATAATCCACAATAACATCATAAGTGTGAGATAATTAAGGACTTCCATTAATAATTCACAATAACATTATAAAAAAAAATATTTATTTTTAAATTGGACAAATCAATACTTGTGTAAAACCTATTAATATTTATCTCACATTTTGAGACTTCCATTTATAATTCACAATAACATCATAAAAAAATATATATATTTATTTTTAAATTGGATAAATCAATATTTGTGTAAAACCTATTAATATTTATCTCACATTTTGAGATAATTAAGGACTTCCATTAATAATCCACAATAACATCATAAAAAAAATATTTATTTTTAAATTGCACAAATCAATACTTGTGTAAAACCTATTAATATTTATCTCACATTTTGAGACTTCCATTAATAATTCACAATAACATCATAAAAAAAAATTATTTATTTTTAAATTAGACAAATCAATATTTGTGTAAAACCTATTAATATTTATCTCACATTTCGAGACTTCCATTAATAATCCACAATAACATCATAAAAAATTTATTTATTTTTAAATTGGACAAATCAATACTTGTGTAAAACCTATTAATATTTATCTCACATTTTGAGAAATGAGTAATGTGTAAATCTCTTACAAATTAATCTTTAAATTACATATCTATCTCACTGATTATTAATACTAGTACTGTCATTTATCTAACAAACTCTATCAATTATCTACCTATATTCTAACAATTTCAGCAAATATATTCTCAATGTATGTGTCCAAAAGCAAAGTGTCGAAGACAAATGGGCTAATGGCTCCTCTAAATCGATCTCCACAACAAAATTCATTCACCATTATTCTCTGGATATCCGATCTTGACATTATCCAACAGGGTCTTTCTCTTTATTCCTGGCCCCAGACAGATCTTGAGTATTCTTCAAACTTATATCCCCTGTACAGAACTGGATGATGTTCATCAACCAGGGACGTTGCAGGAGCAATGAAGGCATCGTCTGAAGGGCCATAAAACACTGGAATTGATACACGTGCAGTGGAAGCATTCGTTACTACTCGATGTTCCACACTCCTGAATCTCCCATTGCTCAGGACCTGCCAAATCATCATCATTAATAATTTCATTTACAAGTTTTAAAATGATGGAAAATAGAATAGGATAATGATCAACATTTTAGTTTTTACCAGTCAAATCGTTTGGGGTCCCTTATCCCACAAGCAAGGGAGTTCATACACCAATTTGGTGTATTGACAGTAATCTTAAAAATAGATTATTATTATTATTATTATTATATAATAAAATATAACATAATAACTTGAAACAAAGAAATAGAGTAGGATAATATCAAAATTTTAGTTTTTTTTAATAATTTCATTTTTTAATATATATATATATATATATATAACATAGTAACTCTGAAGCGAAAACATATTATTTAAGGATGGAATTGTTTTGGTAGATCATAGACAACACTCATACTCATGAATATTTTCATGTTAATTAAGGATGGTGTTGTTTTATATATATATATATATATATATATATATATATATATATATATATATATATAACATAGTAATTCTGAAGCGAAAACATATTATTTAAGGATGGAATTGTTTTGGTAGATCATAGACAACACTCATACTCTTGAATATTTTCATGTTAATTAAGGATGGTGTTGTTTTGGTAGATTATAGACAACGCTCCTGCACACTTCTTTGAATATCTTCATGTTAATTAAGGAGAATATTTTCATGTTAATTAAGGATGGTGTTGTTTTGGTAGATTATAGACAACTTTGAATATCTTCATGTTAATTAAGGAGAATATTTTCATGTTAATTAAGGATGGTGTTGTTTTGGTAGATTATAGACAACGCTTCTGCACACTTCTTTGAATATCTTCATGTTAATTAAGGATGGTGTTTGAATATCTTCATGTTAATTAAGGATGGTGTTGTTTTGGTAGATTATAGACAACGCTTCTGCACACTTCTTTGAATATCTTCACATGTTAATTAAGGATGGTGTTGTTTTGCACACTTCTTTGAATATCTTCATGTTAATTAAGGATGGTGTTGTTTTGGTAGATTATAGACAACTCTCCTGCACACTCCTTTGAATATCTTCATGTTAATTGATTCTAATTTTTTTCTAATTACTTTAGAGCTGTATGATTGCCATCCTTCTATGAAAAGTCTTATTGTATGAAAAGTCTTATTGAATTGACAAAACTTTTTCAAAGTATAAAGATGACTACACTTTTTTGGAAATTTCAATAGAATTATATGATGTTTTCATGGATAAACACTTTTTTGGAAATTTCAATAGAATTATATGATGTTTTCATGGATAAACATTATAGTCTAAAATTTTTGAGAAAAAAATTTGGATTTTCAAGTTACAATTTTTTTACTGAAACTAAAAATCTTTAAAAGCAAATTTGAATATTACTCAACATCTATCTATCACTATCACTGTAATGTTGTTTATATAAATAAAATTATTAGATTTCCTTTAAATCTTATATATAAATTTTTTAAATTACATAATCTTAATATAAAAAAAATTCAAATTTCAAATATTTTTTAATAAAATTTATATTCCATTTCAAATTTTAAATATATATTTTTTAATAAAATTCAAATTAAATTTCAAGATTCTATTTATAAAATTTTCAAAGCCATTGAAACCATTTATACAATCTATTTGAAAAAAATTGTATATAAGAATTGAAACCATTTATATAATCTATTTGACAAAATTGTATATATATCAGTGTAGATTCATTTCACTTGGAATCTATTCAGCCTCTAGAGAGATAAGCCTCTATAATCTATTCAGCCTCTGGAGAGATAAATGCAAACCTTTTTCTTTAGAGTGCAATTTTTTTTTAATAAAATCCATATCAAATGGAAAGAATTTATAGATTACCGAGTTATAGAAAAGGTTTCATTTTAAACGATTTTATTTTTAAATGAAATTCATATCAAATCCATAGATTGTATACTCTGCTGAAACCATTTGTGAAATGAGAATAATAAAATATTCGGCAAACTCTGAAAACAACAAATTGTTGACTGGATGTGCCCTTGTTACTTACCTCCAACTGATCTCCCATATTGACAACGAAAGCGTTTGGTATCGGTTCTACAGCAACCCACTTTCCATTTATGAGTACTTGCAGGCCACTCACATCGCCTTGCATTAATACAGTGATGCCGCCGACATCTGAATGGCCTGGTGTACCAATGGTAAGATCTGAATGGCCTGCTGTACCATAAATATAGGTAAGAAAAGTTCTTTGTTATTTCCAAGGTTTCTATATTAACAGACAACGATTTGTAATTGATTACCTGTAGGCTGCAGGTTTTTCAGGCCAAGAGCCCATCACTTCCTCCAGAGGATGACATGGGTGGATCAGATAATCCCTCCAGTTGTAGAATTTTTCTTTACGAACATTGAAGCTCGTAGAAAGCCGAACCTGCTGATTTGTGTCCTCTGAATAGAGGCATGCTCGGTCTTCCACAGGCATTTCGAAGAATTCTTTGGCGATTCCCATCATGCTTTTCATAACTCTCTCTGGCACGCCATGGTTCACTATCTGTACTTGATCATATGCGGCCACACAAACAATAGTTCAATGACTAGGTCATGAAACTTGAACTAGGCACTACCATCTATAACAAAACCCATTCACACAACATCATAGACTGATCTGATAACATATATACTAAAGATTCTGCAACTCTGAAAAGCTTAACAAATTAGAAAACTGATAAAGAAATATCAGTCCATGGTGAGGTTTTTCCTGGTACAATACCCTTTCCTGTGAATGGAGGATGAACTAGAGAAACATAAAAAGGAAAGCATTGAGATGAGGAGTGGGATTGAAGGCTCATGTACCTGGAAAAAGCCATCCTCCTCACATGCACGTCTGATTTCT
Source organism: Picea engelmannii (assembly GCA_009831015.1). NCBI lineage: Eukaryota > Viridiplantae > Streptophyta > Pinopsida > Pinales > Pinaceae > Picea > Picea engelmannii. The sequence continues at coordinate 303,157 of ML781770.1, forward strand.
TCCACTACCCTTCTTCTGTTAGGGCCATCCAGCTCCTGGAGATCCACCACCGGAAAGCTCTCGGAGTAAGAGACCTCAGACAACCGAGGGCGTTCATTTTGAGGCAGGATATATTTGTCCTGCACTTGAAGATGGTTTCCATTGGACATTAGGGTTTCAACAACATGGTTTGTTCCATTGGATATTAGGGTTTCCACACTACTGAGCTCATGGAGATTCTCCATTGCAGATGAATCTCCATTGCAGGTTATTCCCTTTGGTGTGAATGGAGGATGAACTAGAGAAACAGAAAAAGGAAAGGATAGCGATGAGGAGTGGGATTGAAGGCTCATGTACCTGGAAAAAGCCATCCTCCTCACATGCAAGTCTGATTTCTTCCACTACCCTTGTTCTGTTAGGGCCATCCAGGTCCTGGAGATCCACCGCCTGAATGCTCTCGGAGTAACAGACCTCAGACAACTGGGGGCGTTCATTTTGAGGCAGGATATATATAAAGATTGTTTGTTCCATTGGACACTCTCCATTGCAGATGAATCTTTCTGGGGTGATATAGAATTGAAACTGGCAGCGCGACCCGCTCGAAAGGAAAGCCTATGATTACACAGATGTAAAGTCCCGGTGGGGTTCCAGAAAAAGAAGAAAAACGTTCGAGGGATTGTAACTAATGGATAAACACGTGCAGGGCTGGTCTTTAATGGCAAAAGAGCGAACCCAACTACGCCTCCGCTTCCGATCGAACTTGCCGTTCTTCACACAACGCGGAGAATGAACAACGGACGAATTAATAAACGCCCACGACCACCCTGAATTTGTCCCATATCCATTACAAGTACGCGATATCGAGATTTTATAAACGTTCACAGACGTCACTAGAGTTAATTGGCGGGCTTTCCGTAGTCTCACTTGGTTGGTTAGTGGTGCAGAGGTGCCACTTGGCAGGCTTTCAGGAAACAATTTGGAGGGCAGACTGCGAGCCATCTGACGGGAGGAAAGGGAGCCACTTGGCAAGCTTTCAGGGAACAATTTGGCGGGCAGACTGCGAGCCATCTGGCGGGAGGAAAGGGAGCCACAAGGCCGGCTGTCGGGGAGCCACTTGGCGAGAGGACAGGGAGCCACTTGGCGGGCTGTCGGAGAGCCACATGGCCGGCTGTGGGGGAGCCACATGGCCGGCTGTCGGGGAGCCACTTGGCGGGCTGTGGGGGAGCCACTTGGCGGGCTGTCGGGGAGCCACATGGCCGGCTGTGGGGGAGCCACTTGGCGGGCTGTCGGAGAGCCAG
>ML781770.1:307103-348369 GCA_009831015.1 Picea engelmannii
GCCGGCTGTCTGGGAGCTACTTGGCGGGCTGTCGGGGAGCCACTTGGCGGGCTGTTGGGGAGCCACATGGCCGGCTGTCTGGGAGCCACATGGCCGGCTGTCAGGGAGCCACTTAGCCGGCTGTCGGGGAGCCACATGGCCGGCTGTCGAAGAGCCACTTGGCGGGCTGTCGAAGAGCCACTTGGCGGGCTGTCGGGGAGCCACTTGGCGTGAGGACGGGGAGCCACTTGGCGGGCTGTCGGGGAGCCACATGGCCAGCTGTCGGGGAGCCACTTGGCAGCCTGTCGGGGAGACACTTGGCAGGCTGGAAGCCACTTGGCCGGCTGTCCATGAACCACATGGCATTACACTTGGCTGTCTGGGAGCCACATGGCGGGCTGTCCAGGAACCACATGGCATTACATGTAATGCTAATTCTGATAAATAGGTGGAGTCCAAGTCCAGGCGGTAAAGAGGTCAAATATAATTGTTGAGAAAGTGATCCGCTAGAATGTGGGAATAACATTTTCTGCTGCAGTCTGGGCAGCAAATGGTGTACCTCTCCTTGTACCTTTGAATCCACAGGCACCCCTGCACTTAGCATGGGGTTTGTTTCCCAGCTTTGGGTTGACTCAACATCTGTAAGTGTTATTTTACTTACATCAGATTTCATTAGAATATTAATTCCTCCACTTTAAGTTTATGCGTGTTGTGTGAGGAGAAGCCCTTTTATCTTTGGTAGTTCTATCTGTCAGTTTCTCAGCACAAAATAGCCTTCATCCAGTGGAATCATGTTACTCTTTTGGATTCACGATGGGTTTTGGGGTCACATGACGACGACTCGTCGGCCCACTTGGCAGGTCCCTATGAAGCCATGTGGGAGTGGCTCATCGGCCCAATTATTTTCACTCCCAACATACCAAGGTGTTGAGATCAATCCTAGAGAAGTTCCAAGCAGATGATATTGTTAGCAGATTTTATGAATGAATGCTCCACAGGTTTATCCCACGTACTGAAGAGTGTAACTTCCAATTCTACAGCCACGGACCTACATAAATGTTGATAATATTAAATCCAACATACATAAGATGACATGTGATGAAATGAAATGTAAAAAAATCATTTTGGAATAATGCATTAGCTTTAGCACTCACTGTGGACCTAAGTAGCATAGCATAGTTAGGTACTGTAGTTAGCTATTTCTACTTGATTTCATAAAGAAAAAAGCAATTCCAGATAATTTTAGATCTTTTTCTCTTTATCAACTTGATTAAAACTTACATTTAACTCTCTTTGCCAAATTAGAATAAAAACATCTTTATCACAACCAAACATATGTGCTCAAATTAGCCTGGGGACTAATCTCTGGTGTTAAGGTTGCTTGGGGACTAATCTCTAGTGTTAAGGTTGATGACAGGGTTGGAATTTCAAACTGAAAAAGCCCATCAAATTTGACGGTTTAGACTACTACACTTCCCGTTTTGCCGGTTTTAAGCAAGATAGTTGACGGTTGAAAGAAATTTTTGACCGTATTTGACGGGCAAATTGCCCATCAAATTTCATCCCTGGTTGATGATATTAAATCCAACAGTATGTGGAAAAGGTCGTTTGCAACAAGTTCAAAGTCTTCAACTCAATTAAATTTTTGAAAGTAACTTGCAAGCCCCACTATGGTGCCATGTGGCATTGTTTTATGGGTATTTAGTTTTTGGGAAATCAATATCTAATAATGCAAGGAAATGTCAAGGCAAGGTCCTCATCATAGTTTCAAGACCTCTCGAACAAGTGAAAAACGTGGTTTGCAACACTGTTTAAGTTTTTAACTAATTTTTTGAAACAGAGTGCCATCTGGCATTGCTTTTATGGGTATTTAGTTTCTGGAATATCAATATTTAGTCATGCAAGGAAATCTCAAGGCAAGGTCTTTGTCAGATTTTCAAGACCTCTCGAACAAGAGAGAAAGGTGGTTTGCAACAATTTCATCAAAATAACCTTATCTTCGTGAAATAATTTATTTTATACAATGTTGTAAACACCTTTTCCACTACAACTAGGAAACCATTATATCCCTTGCAGATTGAGATCCTATGCATCAAGTCTTCAATGTCATCCCATCCAAAGGAAGTCAAATGATTAGTTAAGATTATAGAGGGACCATGGAAATAACTCTTGTTCCAACAGGCAACAACGGTGAGGCATGAGTATAAGATGGATTAAAAGGCACAACCATGTGGCATTAAATAAGGCAGTGACTTTATTAAGAAAGACACACATATATGCAAAGACACATTCAAGGACTTCATCAAGCCTTCCATGTAACATACAAACTGACTTGGCTATAAAAAATAATCTTTTTCTACATTAACTCTACTCCTACTTGAACCTTAGTGGAGTATATTAAAGTTCGGTTGGAATTTTCCTTATCATCTAAGGACCTGAAACTCATCTAAGGACTTATATATCTAGTATCTTCTTATTAGCACAACCACACATTCAATCAAGAAATAAGGAAATAAACATTGTATAATACATTTTTCATGAAGATCTTTTAAATTCCAAGTGCGAACATTGAATTTCTATAAAAGCACAACATGTACCCTAAGGCATGAAACAAATTATTAAATTTTTAACCAACAATGAAAGAGAAATATTGTCTGGCAACTCGTTGTTCACTGAGGAACTCATAAAAAGATTTAAGTTGTTGCTCTCGAGAAGCAATAATGAACAAACCAATCTCAATGGTGAAAAAAAAAATTAATATTTTAGAAACATAAAGTAAGGGGCAATCTGAAGTTACCTAGTGAGTCATCAATAATAAACATGCCAAAAGTTTCAGTCAAATAGAAGATCACAGAAGTATGTAGCAGCAATGTTTATGCCAAACAAAAATATAGCAAGGTACAAATTATCTCTGTGGAAATCCATCAAAAACAAGTTGGGCATACCAACTCTGCATACCCAATATAGAGCATGCCAACAATTGCCAGTGAGATCACAAGAAGTACATACATAGCAAGTCATGAACCTGTACCCACTAATGCTGACAGCGAGACCAAGTTTTGTGGTGATTAGAAAACGTCTCCATAAACAAGAATCCAACCCGACTCTTCACTAGCATCCCTCATCTATAAAAAGAAAACAACCCGACAATCTTATAAACAACAAAAATAAAATGAAGTAATCAAATTAAACTATTTAATAGAATCTATTTATCACAGAATGATAATTCAAAATAATATAAAAATAGTAAAAATTAATGTAAAAAATATGAAATATCTTCTCTTTGTCATGCTGCTTGAAAAAATACATCAAAATAGACATCAAGTTAGAAAGGTTTGGTTTACAAGAAACACGATTAGAAAAATGATAATTAGTCAACCTTCCAAATTTTAGGAGTTAGATCTAAAAAACCGACATATGAACAAATTAGACACATCCATGAAGAATTCAAACCAATAGGTATTTTCAATAGTTTCCTTGAACCATCTCACTTTTGTAGCATCAAGCTCAAATACTGTGCTTCTCTAAAATGGTTTCTTCCACGAAACATCATCTATTAGAGCAAGGAATTTGTCATGCCACCAGTTTTTCCTGTGATATTTTATTGCTTCATAGGAATTGATCCTTAACATGTCAATAAGAAACCAAGGCTTTATATGTATTTTTAACTAATGACATTGTTGTCCTATTTCAAAGTCAAACCCATCATATCTTCTTGCAGTGGATAGTGGATGGTAGCCAAAAGCAGGATTTACAGAAAACTTCAGTGGAACTATATGATTTCAACAGAAAAATATTTAATATTGGGAGATACACTTCCAAATTTGATGTCAATTTAGTTGTCTATGAGCTTATTTCCTCCCAGAACCTCACCAAGCTCACTCCACTTATGTGCAGTGTTTTTACCTGGTTGGCAGAATGGAAGACTCTATTCGTTATCTTTAATAGCTTTTATTTATTATGGAATGGACATTCTAAATCCTAAAGGTGTAATAGAAATAATACAAAATAATGTCAAAAATGTGAAATATCTACTCTTTACCAAGTTGCTTGAACGACCACCTCTACAAAACCACAAAATTCGCAGGCAAATGCAGGAACAAATAGAAAACTAGACATAAAATTTTGAAGTACCTTACATTCTTAATTGACTAGCTTACCAGGGTTTACCAGGTTTCTCAAATCATCTTCTTATTGGTCATACTTTGCATGGTCAGTATTCAATCTCTTGCATGAGGTTGGTGGAAGGCAAAGAACAATAACAAGAGACATTGTAGAGAATATTTCCATAAAATGACATTGTAACTTTTCCTTATTAGTTTGTTGCCATGGACAAAAATTTGCTTCATCTTAATGTCTAAGAGTTGTAGTTCCTTTCACGTGATGGTTGTGAGACCTTTACAAGGAAAACAATGTCATTTATATATCAGGGTAAGCCAACTTAAAGACACAGTTTTCATGTTGTGTAAGGTGTACTTGAAATTGCCACTGTGTCTGGAAATCAGACGAGCAATTTAAGGCATGGAATTTTATCTCTTACATAAATTCTTAGAATCTTGCAAAAATGGCAAAACATTGCATCTTGCTTTTGGTTCATGAAAGAAGTTTAAGATAGTGGTTATCTCTATAACTTGAAGCTTCTTGTATCTCAGGCATGTCCAACCAACAAGGCAAAACTATTGGATTCCTATGCAAATCTATTTGTAAAGCTTAAACTGTATACACCTCCAAGGGCCCGTAGAACATGGTATAAGCCCTCAAATTGAAGAGACAATTGTTAGAGATAATACGTATCATTTTTCTACATGCTTCAAGATTTCCATCTTTGTAAAACTATTAGCACACAAAAAATGATGTGCAAAGGGAGGGATAAAATGGAGATACATGTACACTGTTATCCCCTATCCTAGGGATAACTAAGGAGATCATGTCTCGAGGCCCACGGGTCCTAGACATGGAGTGTCGAGAGCCGGATGACTTGAGCATGGCGCCGGAGGGCCCCTCTTTTCTTCAAGTGCAGCCCATTTATCAGCAGCAGCAACATCCATCCCACCAACCTGATCTTGAAGAAGCAGTAAGTCTTGATCCATGAGGTAATGAGTCCGGGTATCATGGTATGTCACTCTGATTATTGAAGCACTTGAATATGTTGAGTTGAATTCTCCTTCATTTCATAACGTTTGCTTGGAAATTATGCTCTTTAACTTGTTCATACCTGGGAGGGTGACATGATGCCCTAGTAAGTTAGTCTCCCTTTAGGATGGGTTGCCACTGGGTGGGTCTATGAAAGGTCATCGTCCATTCCCTCCATACATACCACTTTCCATCTTTATTCCTCTCATTTTCCCCCTACCTTTGTTCGAGGATTGGGATTTACCACACTAGTAAGGGATGTACCTTGCCTTGTGGGAAGAAGGGGCTAAAGGGCCAGGGGCTAAAAGTAGCTAATTAGAAATAGGGAAAAACAAAAGAATAATACTTTTCAAAATTTTATATTAGCTAGATCAGCATACACATATAACAGATCTAAATAAAGATTTCTGAGTAGAAGCAAATAAGAAATAGTAGATCTGAAACAACAAAAATTTTTGAGCATACAACAATTAGATCTGAAACTGAAACAAGTAAATCAAAAGCTAAAACAAGTAGATCGAAGTCCTAAAAATGTAGATCTGAAACTTAAACAAGTAGATCTAAAACTGAAGCAAGGTGTTCTGAAACTTACCTCTTGAATAATGAGAGATGTACCTGACACACATGTGAATGTAGGCCTCTGTAATATGCTCAGATATAGTTTAGGTTCATGGATCAACCTCTTAGGGTTTGATCTCTATCAACGAGAACTTTAGGATTGTTTTGCCAATAGGAAAACCCCAAGGAAAGTTAACAATAACCCCAAGCAAATTACTCAAATAGTAAACCCTTATATCCAGTGACACCACAGGGATAGATCTGAAATAGGTGAGTGAAGTCCACACAGTCCACAATCCCCTTACTCAGAAAAAGGGGCAGCAAGCTACAAACCCTTACCTTACTCTATGCGGCAGCTAGAGAGGAGGTATGACAGCTATGGAGGGAGCCCAGAATGAGGTTGTGGCTCCTCCTAACTCAGATTTGTGGACAAGAGGAGGGACGGCAGCCCTACAGTAGTCTTGGCGGCTAGGAGGAGGTTGATCTCACACAGTAGAGGAGGATGGCTACTAGAGAAAGAACAAATCTGCAATTTAGGATAGTCCTGGCAGCACTGAAGACCTCAACAAAGAACCATCCAGCAAATAACTTCAAGGTAGAAACTTCCAGCCACAATAGAAACCAGAACTGAGACTTGAAATAAATTAGGAGGCCGCAAAAATCAAGAGAAGACTGTCACTGAGGTAGCCACAGCTTGTTGAAGGGAGAGAGAGTGTGTGTAAGAGATAATGAGGATAGGTTCTACTTTATAGTTGAGGATAGGGTTTTAGCTTATTAAATTAATAATTAATATATTGACATATTATTAATATAAATATTAAATTAATATGTCAATTTTAATATTAATTAATATTTTCATTTAACATTACAAAACCCCAAACACAAAATTAAAACCCCACTCACACAAGATGAGAAACCCAAACTCATAAACCAAGGGTGAAGACCAATCACGGGGTTAGGATAGAGACAAGGGGAGTTCCTTAGTGGCAAAACATGTCCATATGAATCTCAAGGTGACCAATCAACTTTATCATCACTGCATAAGGGGGTGGTACATCACACAATGTGGTCATGCCCATCTTCATAGACTCTCCTAGGTCCCATGGACCATCCCGAGAGAGAGGAAGAGGATCACACATCAACACATCTTGGTATTACACCAAGATCTACCTGGTCAAAGACCAGGTTGCCCCAGAACACATCTGGGGGCCCTAGAACACATCTAGGGTCTTATCCACCAAGGTACAAGACCAAGGATCAACCCATGTATCAAGCATGGGTTCCCTGGAACACATCCAGGGGCCCTAGACACATCTAGGGACTTATATCAACCACCAAGGTGTCTAGTCTACATGTTGGACTTGGAGACAATGCCAGATATATGGGGGCCCTAGAACATATCTAGGGTCTTATCCACCAAGGTACAAGACCAAGGATCAACCCATGTATTAAGCATGGGTTCCCTGGAACACATCCAGGGGCCCTAGACACATCTAGGGACTTATATCAACCACCAAGGAGTCTAGTCTACATGTTGGACTTGGAGACAATGCCAGATATATTGTGAAAGGAGTTGGAACTTCTACATTCCAATTAGATTCTGACATACACTTTAGTTGAGTGAGGTACTATATGTACCTAGGATGAAAAGGAACCTTGTCTATGTTTCTGCCTTAGAGGATAAAGGCTACAAGGTTAACTTATCTGAAGGAAATGTTCTTGCATGGCACAAGAACTCACATATGAATTCTGCCCGAGTGATTGGTGTTCGAGAAAACAGCTTGTATAGGTTGATTGTCCGACCAGTCCAGGCCCTATTACATAATACTATCAGCTTGAGCGAGCTATGGCATAGGAGACATGCTCATGTACATTATGGAGCCCTTCCCGCTCTGGGGAAGATGGTAACAGGCCTTCCAGAGATACATGTTCAGCATGATGGCATTTGCAGAGGTTGTGCTCTTGGCAAGAATGTCAAGGGGTCCCTCTTGAGCAGTGACAGCAGATCCAAGGGGATCTTGGACTTAATACATTCAGATGTGTGTGGACCCATGATTGTTGCTTGAACGGATATTTGTAATATGTGCTCTTCATCGATGATCACTCTCGGAAGACATGAATTTACTTCTTGAAGACCAAGGATGGAGTCCTTGCGAGATTTCAAGAGTTTAAAGCTCAGGTTGAGAACCTGACCGAGAGGAGGATCAAGGTGTTGAGATAGGATAATGGAGGAGAGTACACCTATAGGGATTTCGGTGATTTCTGTATTGAGGCAAAGATCAAGAGGGAGTACATTGTTCCTAATAACCCTCAACAAAATGGGGTTGCAGAGAGGAAGAACATAACCATCATTGAGGCAACCAAAGCGATGATACATGATTAGAATCTACCTATGATTCTATGGGCAGAAGCATCCACGATAGCTGTGTATGTTCAGAACAGGAGTCCTCCTCAGATTTTGAAGAACATGACTCCCGAAGAAGCCTTCACTGGAGTAAAGCCCGAGGTTGGACACTTCAGAATATTTGGGTGTCTAGTATACATTCATGTACACAAGGAGAAGAGAACCAAGCTAGACCCTTCAGGCAGAAAAGGTACATTTGTGGGGTACAGTGAATATTCGAAGGCATACCGGATTTACATCCCTGGTCAGAGACAGATTAAGGTGAGCAGAGATGTCACCTTTGAGGAAGAGATATCCTTTCGAAGATACAAAGAATCTCAGATGGAGATTGACAACGAGATAGTACCTTCTCCCCCTTCAGCAGTTCAGAGGGAGACAGTCATTGATCCAGTTGATCCAGTTGATCCAGTAGCTCCAGTTGATTTTCCCAGAGACATTGCAGTAAGCCATAAAGGCCTTCCTGGGCTCGACAGACTCTGCAGGAGGCAGAGGGACATGTAGCTCCTTGAGGTACATTCTGAGAGAGCAAGAGACCACAGAGATTTTCGAGCTACATTTCAGCTATGAGCCACATCATTGATACTAAGCCTTCTTGTCATGGAGAAGCAGCAAGTCAGCAGGTATGGCAAGATGCCATGGCAGAAGAGTATCAGTCTATCTTGAAGAATGATGTGTGGGATATTGTTCTGAGACCAAAAGGGGAGTTTGTAGTGACTTCCAAGTGGATCTATAAGATCAAGCATGCAGCTGATGGAAGTGTCGAGAAGCACAAAGCAAGATTTGTGGCTAGAGGATTCTCTCAGGTGGAGGGAATTGATTATGAGGAGACATTTGCTCATGTAGCCCAATACACTTCCATCTGTACGATCATTGCCCTAGCAGCATCCATGGGTTGGAGACTACATCAAATGGATGTAAAGACAGCCTTTCTCAATGGTGAGAATGAGGAAGAAGTTTACATCGAGCAGCCAGATGGATTTGTGATACATGAGCAGAATTCTCATGTGTGCAGGTTGAGAAAGCCCTGTATGGACTAAAGCAGGCACCTCGTGCTTGGTACGAGAAGATGGATGGATTCCTGATAAGTTTGGTCTTCAGCAAGAGTGTTGCCAATCCAAACCTATATTATCACATTGTTGGTGACGAGTGCCTGATTTTGGTCCTGTATGTTGATGATTTATTCCTCACCGGTTCAGAAAGTCTTATTGTCGAATGCAAGCGTGCATTGACTTCTGAATTCGAGATGAAGGACCTGGGTATGATGCACTACTTCTTGGGACTAGAAGTATGGCAGAGGATTGATCAGATTTTCCTTAGTCAAGGAAAATATACAGTGGAGATATTGAATAAATTCGGTATGATAGACTGCAAGTCCATGCCTACACCGATGGTGATGGATCTGAAGAAAATGAAAGAGGCTTCTACTGATTCAGGCAAGATTGAACTACATCTTTACCGACAACTGATTGGATCATTGATGTATCTGGTTAACACCAGACTTGATATATGTTATACAGTGAATGTGCTCAGTCAGTTTATGAGTCAGCCGAGACAGACTCACTGGATAGTAGCGAAGCATGTGCTGAGATATCTATGAGGCACAGTTGGATACGACCTGAGATATGCCTCCGATGTAGATATGAGATTGCAGGGATATGCCGATGCAGATTGGGCAGGGAGCACAGTGGACCGGAAGAGCACATTCGATTGTTGTTTTACCTTGGGATCTACCATGGTTTCCTAGTGCAGTAGGAAACAGAGCTATGTGGCTTTGAGTACCGCAGAAGCAGAGTACATAGCGTTATGTGTGGCAATCCGCGAAGCAGTGTGGCTTCGCAAGCTTCTTGCTTATTTATTTGGTCATGAGATGGATTCCACTATTATCAATTGTGATAACCAGAGTTGTGTGAAGCTCTCAGAGAATCATGTGTTTCACGATAAATTGAAACACATTGAGATCAAATACCATTATATCATAGATATCGTGCAGAGGAAAGCAATACCTTTCTACACATGAGCAAGTTGCAAGTGTCTTCACCAAACCGCTTGCCAGGACGAAGTTCGAGTACTTCTGTGAGAGACTTGGCCTGGTGGAGAATGCCTCCCTAACTGAGAGGGAGTGTTGTTGATTGCAGCTTCATGAGACATCCTCCAGATCGTTCTCCACTGGACTGAGTTGAGACATCTATGTGAGGGAGCCCAAGTGTTGGGTGTGCCCATGTGATGGGTGTGCGTCAAACTCTGGACTGAGTTGTGATGACGTGTGGTCTCTTGTCTACTCCTATGGACTGAGTTGAGATGACTTTAGATGTTCTCCTGCCTTGTACTCCTCTAGACTGAGTTGAGTCGGCTTGAGATGGTCTCCTGCCTTGTACTCCTATGGACTTAATTGAGTCGACTTGAGATGGTGCTCCAGATGCTACTCCTGTGGACTCGGTTGAGTGTGACGTCCCTGTGGTTGAGCACAGGTGGACGTGTCCCTAGTGGTTGAGCACTAGTGGATGAGAGAGATCCTTGCTATATTGTCTAAGAGTAAGATTTACTTGTAACCCTAATTATGTTGTAAAGGGTACAAGTTGGCCCCACCATGTGAAAGATAATTAATATTGTGTAATGATTAATTATATTATTGAGTTAATGAGGTCGGCCCTATTGTGCCAATAGACACACCTTTTGTTGTGTCAGTTCTTGTATAAATAAGAGTGGATCCCCATTGTGGATCACACACTCACTTGCCATCTCGAAATTTCAACAAGCACTTGTACAACTGAAGTGCGCACCTCTCTTGGGTGCTAGTTTCTAGGTTTTGGTAAGCACCCTCTTCTGTGCTACAGTCTATGGTGTGGGGGATCTTCTCCTAAGAATATAGCAAAGGATTGATGGATTTTCCCCTTGTTTGAGAAGGGTTTTCCCAAGATACTTCTTGTGTTCTTGTGCATGGTTATTCTTCTTGTGATCTTGGTTATTGCAGCACTTGTGTATGGTATTGTTGCATTGTTTATGGTTCAACTACGTGCTAAATGAAATAAATCTCATGTGCATGAGCTAAAGCATTAAAATTCAACACATCCAACAACCAACAATCGTCTAACAAAGATCTACGAACAATACTGCACCTAAAAGTCACATCAAAGACATAGACTCCATAACAAAAATACCTTATAATGTAATAAAGACAATCTTGACAAAGAAGTACCTTCGTTATCATGCCAAGATTTGACCTTATATGATGAATTCAATTCCAACAAGGTTTGCATAATATTGCCAATCTTGGAATCATGGATTATCTTTTCTGAAAATCCTTTAATTGCAATAAAATCCATGTTGAGAGTTTTCATTAAAGCATTAGACGTAAAGAATCTATTTAAATGAGCATTAGAATTGATGCTTTGGAAAATATTCTTCCAAGAAGATTGCCAAAATCTCATTGAGGATCTAGAGAAGAGATTGAGGGAATGGTGCTTCATAGAATAATTAACTTCTAATGGAGACTAAAAATTCTACTAAATTAGTTTTGCCAAGGATTTCGCAAAATCAATTTATTGTTTGCAAAGCATTCAATTGCGCATATGATGCATATCATTTTGTCACAAATAGATGTATTGATTTTGATTAAAAAGTCGTGAAATATCTTGCAAGAAATTAGATATATTAGCATGGAAGAACTTGAGATAAGATGATTCTTGATAAAGAAAAATGTGAGTGTGTTAGTGGAGGATGAAATACAAAAATGTGTAGGATTTTTAAGGGAACTTTTTATTCGAATTATCTTCACAAATTTATATACATTTACTTCATTCTTTCCATGATAATTGATGCAGGAGCAAAACCACCCCAAGTCAAAGTTGAAATTTCGTGAACCTTTCAGAAGGCTGACGTGGCCAAGAGAACAAGATTTCCTTGATATTTGTGTAAAACGATAGGGTTTTGTTATGATCGTGAGTGATCTTAGTGATATTGTGAGGATAGATTGGATCTCGAATGATCTAATCCTCTTATCGATGCTTGTGTTATTCTTTATAAGTTGTAAGCCTTCGAGCGTTATGGGAGTCTTAGTACAATGTAAACCCAACCGAGAGGACGGCCTGGTCCAAAGAGGTTGTATGTGTAATCGAGCTCGATCATGAATGAAAATTGTATATTTTATGTATCTTGTGTCTCTATGTGTTAATTTTGTGTGTTACATTTATGAATGTGTGTGTGAGAGGCCATGAGCGAGAATGGCAGGCTTGTTGAGGTCTAAATGGTGAGGAAAAACGCAATTCAACGACGAGGAAGATCGATCGTTGATCACTGTAAGAATACCTTTAGCGTTGTCCTATGAGGCCCATAACACTAGCACACGTGATGGGGAGGTTAATGCCGCATATGGTGAAGTGTCCCAATCAACCGATGTTAAGGATTCAACATCATACCTTAGTAGTGATGCTCATGATGATGAGTGTGTGTTAGCACCTAAGTATGATGAGGATTCAGTGCCTTATCCTATCTATGATACTTATGATGGTGCAGGCATGATTGTACCCAAATATGACGAACGCTAGGTATTTGAAAAATTGTCATGGGATATGGATCCATCTTCTCAGGAGCCATGTGTGGAGGATGACAAAGGAGAGGTTGATTTTGGCGGTAGTGCACATGTGTCCCATCATTTGACGGGTCAATGTACGTTAAGTACAGGTTGCATGGCATCATCTAGTGAGTCAATTGTTGTTGATGGGGATGGCATTCTTTCGGATTAAAGTAAACCAAAAAATCCCTTGTGTGACCGCACACACCATGTTGATGAAATTGAACAAAGACCCTTAGCATTGCGTGATTGGGAGGAACGATTATTGGTCACAAAGGAGCAAATTGTACAAGTGTTGACAAGGGCAGTTGGTGCTCATAAGTTCATTGAAGATCATATTGGGAAAACCCAAATGGAGAGACAAAATGGAGTTGTAAGTGGAGTCATTAATGCTCAATTGCGCATAATAAAAGAAGCACTAGAGCAGATGAAATCAGATTACTTGCAATTGTTCATGGATAGGGACCTTGTTCTCAAGTTCACTGAAGAGAAGAAAAAGGAGGTTGAGGAGCTTTGTTACTAGTTGAGTTTGGCACGCTCCTCATCACTTACAGTAGAGACTCTATCATTTTTGGCAGTTGTGACACATGAGGGCATGAGCGGCCCCCATGATTTGAGGGAGGAGCCTCTTGTGATGATCTCGCATGAGGAACATTCAAAGTTGCGTGCTTGATGAGAGGTATGACGCAGAGGGTTTTGACTCTGCTCCCGTTTTGCATTGTGGGGATCATGAGTCGTTTCTTTTGGAGGGCCCATTAAAGGCTCAAAGCTTAGTTATGGAGGAGATAACTGAGCACATTCCTTGTGGACGAGCCAGTAAGGAAGTATATGCATCCATGGATTGGGTGGACCGGTATATGATAGATATGGACACACTCTGGGATACAGGTTCAGTTGACACCAATGGAGTGTTGGATACATTACCGCGTACAGGATACCAGGTGGTACCAGAGGATACAGTGGTGTGCAGCAATATACAAGGGTATACAATTGCACACGTTGGTTTACAATGTAGTTTCGGAGCATTTCCTCCAAGGGGACCTCGTGACAAAACCTTGAGCATACCATTGAGTTTGGTTTACCCAGGATTGGTGAGATGGGTGGGCTTCAGAGAGTAGTATCTCCCTCATTGATTGATCTTCATCTAGGATATCATCGGATGAGGGACAGGGAGCAAGATACTCACATGTCTACTTCTCGACTGCATTATGAGTTCTTGGTCATGCCCTTGGGGTTGACCAACGCACGAGTCACTTTCCAGTCTTACAGGCAGTGGTAGAGGCATCTATTGTTATTATTTGATGCCCTCAAGGTATACAGCATGACAAAAGAGGATCACTGGGGCCAATTGGATGAGACAAGGGGCCTTGTGACCATGACAGAGGTCTTTCATTTGGACCATGTGATCAGTGCACGGAGTGCACAGGAGGAGATCCAACTCGGTTGGATCGGATCACAGAGATTTCAACAGGCATTGAGAGTAGTGGACTTCCAATTTGGTGATGGGATCCTGCCATTCATCGGAGTGATAGATTGCTTCAAATGCAGATAGTGACCGACAAAATTGAGGCAGTGATTGGTTTGCATCGTTGTGGGGATGTTGTGAGAGGATTTGTGGAGTTCTTTTCTATATGGCGAGGTAGTTTTTCCCTCACGATACCCAGGATAGAGTATAACCGTGGATTGGTCAGTTTCGACTTCACTGAGATGCCTCAGCTGAGTATAAATCTTGATAGTGGGTACCCGGGGACTGCAGTGTTTCTGGAGTTTACTCTTGGGATGCTTAGGATTGGTTACTCGAAGGGGTGGTCTTTTGAAGAGTTGATCGAGTTTACACAACTCGTGATTGTCTAGCTTACCAAAGGCAGTCAGGTGGATTCTTGTGTTAGCACCTTGCAGATCGATGCTATGAGCAGAGAGTGTTTAACATCATCTAGGCGGGGTTGAGAGAGGTTCGCATGGAGAGGCTTCGTGGACGATGTAGGGGGAGATATGAGGGAGTGTACGACTTATCAGCAGAGCAGGTCGAGGTGCACTCGTCCCACAGGACTGATGCAGTCTTTGACCACTTCTGGACAAGAGTGGGAGAGCATATTGACAGATTGTATCACAGGTATACTGAGAGTACAATGGGCAGATAGTATGTATGCAGTGATTGACCATTTCACGCACTTCCCAATTGTTTCTTCAGAGTATAGGGCAGCCTAGGTGACAAAGCTATCTAGTGGAGAGATGTTTAGAGTCCATGAGCAACCCAGAGTCACTACCAGGACTTCCTCTTTTGATATTCGAGATCGAGTTTGGCAGTGGATATGCAGGTCGTGACTTCACTTGGATGCCTATGCAAACTACTATTCATGGTGGTAGGTTCAGCCCTTACAGGTATGTCGGCGTGGAGTTCCAAGAGAGGAGGATGCAGATTGGGCACGACGAACGGACTGTTATGACCAGAGTGGTGCAATGTCAAGAAGGTGGTCCCTTTCTAAGGTTAGCATGGGACCCTGGGATTTCAATGCTAGACAATTTAGCAGCTGACACACAGACGAGAGCCAATTCTTGTTTCCATGAGATTGGTTCCTAGCAAAGCAGTTCTTTGAGGGGTTGATCAAGTTATTGCAATATCGAGTTGCCCTACCTAGCAGCAGCATTCAGGGGGCCTCTTATGTCCGCACCTCGTCGGATCACACATTGAGCGGAGGATGCTTCACATCTTCCAGGGTGGTTTGGGACCTTGCTATCATTTTCGGTTTTAGTCCTGCTCAGTTGATGGAGTGTCATATTGTGATGGCATTGCTTGGGAACAAGCAATCTTTGGGAAAGGAGGATTGTAATGTCCCCATTTTAGGATTCCCCTGCTCCGCAGTCAGAGGCGACCTTGTGAGTTTATGTCAGCCTAGCCTGTTATTGCAAAATTTGTACTTGCATAAAGCCCAAAGCAAATAGATACAAGATTGGCATAACAGGGGGTAACCTATCACTGTCACCTTAATAGGAAACCCCTTTCTATTTAGGAGTATATCAATGTACCCCAGGGGAGACGTCCCCAGTGACCTGAGGGTTTGAGAAGGCTAAGGCAAGAAAGTTCCCCCCCTCTCACAAGTCACTCAATTTTAAAGGTTCTTTGCATCTTATAGAGATGAAGCAAAATATAAATGAGGTGTACCTGCCCAGGACAAAACAACAAATAGAAAAAGGGCACTTTCAAAATACCAAAATGATGTTAATGCTTCATAAGACAATGAACTCTTAAAAAATATACTAGCTGATATAAAATTGCATCAGTACAACAGTTTACAACAGCAATGATAAATTTGTAACAACTACAATAATTATGCTCCAAAATGCTTGAGAAAAGACTAGAAATAGTAGCTTTAACTAGGAAAATTGATATTAGATAGTCACAAACAGATTTAGTAGTGTCTAGCTAGCGTAACATGTCACTTTTGAGGTCAGTTTGTTGTTGTTAGATGGTTGTAGTGATCTTTTGCAACAGCAGCAAGTTAGTTAGTGGATTAGGCTAATCTAAGGTTAGTAGGAGTTAGTGAATTTTCCAAGGAAGATAGTTTGAAAGTTGTTTGATCAATCAATCACTAGTGGTGTGGTGAATAGACTAGTGCCTTCTAGGGTAATGGAGTCAATGATAGCAGCAGCAACTCTTAGAGGGAAAAGCAATGATAATACTTAGTCAAAAGGAGATGGAGAGAATGAGAGARGTGTTAGTAACCCAAAGCCTCAAACATCCAAGTCCTAKAGAGATAATKGCTARAAAGTAAGGAAACTTAGGCCCTAGCGATTTCTCTTTCCTTAGACAATTTGAAACAAAATATGCAATAGGAAATGTAAATAGGGTTACTAGAGTGCTACAATGGTAGGGCTCTAGTATCTACTTCTAGATAAGGTGTTCTTTGAGAAATTTAAACAAGGGGAAAATTATAGAGAAAAAGATAATAACTTATGTCTTTCTGCTAAGGTTTCAAGCAAGCAATTTCATAATCTTTAACATGAAACAAGTAAAATTCACCATAAGCATTCATTCACAATAAGGAAATGCAAATTTTCTACTTCACCAAGAATAATCAAGCTCAAACCCTAGTTGAAGATTTCCCACCATGAAAATAGCCAAGATACACCAAAAATGCCTCTCCAAGAAGTTGCACACCACTTAGTTTCAGCCAATAACCCTTAAAGAGGGCTGAATGAGTGATGATGATAAAAATGAGAGTTTTTCTCTCTTATTTATACAATATCAATGGCCTTTAATTACAATTAGGTCATAAAAAGGCCGACATGGACAAATTACATTTAAAATCCAGTTTTTACATAAATAACATTAATCAAACCCTAAAATCAAATCCAAGGGTGATGTCGTGCCCTTCTAGGATGACGTTAGGCCCCTAGGGTGGAACGCTAGGCCTCAAATGCAAAACGTTTCGCCTCCAAAGGCCCTAAATGTTGTCACACGTGCCAACTAGCACCAAACCGCCCTCATAAATGCAAACCTTGACTGGATGACGTCTAGGGTCAAAATAATGACGTCAGGGACCCTCAAGGGTGAACGTCCTGGTGGAAAGGCAAGACCCCCTAGGTCTAGGCCTGTCAAAGTGTCTCGGAGGAAATGCCCTTCTTTCTTCCTGGTGCAATCCTCTGGTGTTTCTCTGCCCCTGGTTGGAGTCACAACATCCATTTGTGGGCTTTTGGCCCCATGGAGGTCCTAGCTAATCATTCCCCCATATGTACCTGTCCGTCGAGCAAGGTCCTATAGCAACAAGTACGCCCTCCAAGAGCTCATAAGTCACAGGTATCATAACAATGTCAATCACATCTAATAATCAAATTACTCAAACATGTGCATCAAACCCCCCTTTACCCAAACAAATGTTGAAAGACATTATGCAATTTAACAAGTCAAGTTTGTAGAAGGTCTCAAGATGTTCTATTGGGCTAATCCTCCTTAAGTTTGGGGTGTTTCCCAGGCGAGAACCAATCTAGGTCATGTAAGTGTGTGTGAAGTGGCATAGGGGAAATGTTTGGGCAGAGGGCACAGTGATAACAGGGAAATGTAGGTCTTGTCTGTGGGTGCCTCTGTAGAAGGCGAGTTGCACCTTATCATGGATGCCATTGTTTCCTAGCCCATTCAATGCCTTTTGTTCCTAGTCTTATTGTTTTTGGTCTTTTTTTCTTTTAAAGGGAAAAGCTGGGGGACACAGTCCTGGCGTGGTGACCAAAGGTAATCATAATGGGTTTTCAGATGGGTAATCATAATGGTGAAAATCAACATGGCATATATAAATTTGAATAAAACAAATAATTGTTATTCTTAGTTCTTTAACCTACCCCTTGTATAAGCTTTGAAAATCCAAGCAAAATTCATCTGTGATCTCCATACCAAAAAGATTTCTTCTTTCAGTTATTGCCATGTTCATAAGCACCTCTTAGATGTTCAAGGTATGTGTGAAGATCGATTGCTTTCATTTGCTAGATAGGATAAAGCTAATTCATGTGTAGATGGATTTTTGGTGGGAAATTTTGTTGTGGGTCCTAAGTGTATTGGTAATGAAATTAAAATTGGGTTCGAAGATGGAGCATGATGGTGATAAAAACAATCAAGGAATTCATGTGGGTTTTCAGATGGGTAATAACAATGGTGAAAATCAACATCGCATATATAAATCTGAATAAAGCAAATAATTGATATTCTCAATTCTTTATTCTACCCTTTGTATAAGCTTTGAAAAGCCAAGCACATATAACTATTTATTCTAGTTTGGAAATAAGTAAGGGCCATGAGATATGTAAAATTTTCAAGCCTAGGAGAATGTTGTCCTAATGTTTTTTTATTAAATAACTCAAAATAGATTTATTTAACAGCAGAAAATTAATTTTTTGAACATTGCATCAATCACGCAACTGTTGGAAATATGAACAGCGGACGAAAAAAAACACATACACAGGGATTTCTTCTTCAATTAGCTTTTCATTCCTTTGATCAAAGCTTACAAGTTGACCTTTGCAGCATGCTTAAACAAGCAGTTGTGCGATCATTAAAATCGCCTCAAACAACAGTGTATAACCTGTAAAAAGATGGTACAGCTACAACAGCACAGTCTGATCTATTTCTGCCATTCCTGGGCAGCAAATAACTTTTTCTCCCTCTCAATCACTGAAGCACACTCCAACAATACACTGTATGGCTAGATCTGAAGGTGTATGTCATGTTCATGAAGAAAAGATAGCTACAGAAGTGGTACGGACTGTACGGCCTGCTGTTTTCTTGGTCTCTTCCTTCCTCCAGCTCTCTTGCTCTCTTCTAATGTGTGTGAGATCTTTCCTATCTTATCCTATTTATGCTTTGAGAGAGAATAACTAATCTCCTCAATCCTAGATGTCACCTATCTCAAACATGAAATGTACGGCTAAGATTAAATCCTAATCCAAATCACTAATGTTCTAGAACTTATAGAACATTTCAATTAGATTCCTAAGACTATGGTTCCTGCTCGAGCTACACTTCTCAACAAGACAGTGTACCATTTATATGGTGTAGTTTCCTCTTACTAATTTGGTTTTTAATATATTTGTTAGATTTCGAACACACCTCAAGTCTGGTATAGGTTCTCAACAATATACACAGAAATCACACAATCTGAACTGTGAACATAAACACACTAAGATGTCTAACAACTTAGCACAGCGGAAAGTAAAACACCAGCAAATAGATCATACACAGTACACAGAATTTTTCATTAAATCATTGCTCAAAATTTGGGCTCCCATACCAGGAAAAATGGCCCTTTCTTAAACCAAAATACAAGTGTGCACTTAATAAAACCCTTATCAACTACAAACCGTCCTCGGTTTCTGTGCCAAAATCTGCTCACTGTACTAAGGTCAAACTACAGCTGAAACCTTTCACTATTTGGTGGTCACCTGAGCAGGCCTTCGTGGTCTCTCTCTAGCACCCAAAACAACCTTTTCAGCTGACTGTAGGCTAACTGTAACAGCCCTAAAACACCTGCAGAAACTGACTATAACAGCACTCAAACTGTCCCAAGACTGTTGTTAGGCTGACTGCATCAGCCCCAGAACACCTGCCCAGAAGTGCCTTTCCCTGCAGGCCAAGGCTCCAAACGCTCCGTGGTCTGTCTTCTCTGGAGGCCAAGGCTCCAGAACTCCACAATTTCCCTTATCCTTGCAGGTCGAGTTAGAAGCCCCTCAATCAGCCCCTAAATTCTAAGGTTGAGTTAAAAGCCCCTAAATCAGCTTAGGCTCCCTCTCTACAAACTCAATGATAAATTAGGTTTGTTTAATCATCAACAAACCCACAAGGCCCATCAACAAGCCCACAAAGCCCCACACCTCACACAAAGGATTTTCACATGGAAAAATCACAATGTGTGTCAAGAATGGCTCCCTCATGCCCGACACCTAGGCTCGTGTGGGAATACTTCCCGATGCTACAAAAACATCAACACTCCCTCTTAGTGAGGGAGGTATGCCATCCTCCATCACCTGGAGGTAGTTTTGTCTCCCACACTAGAAGTGGCTCTGCCTTCCACACTGGATCCGCTACCACAGCTGCTCCCTCTGACACATAGGCAAATTCCGCAGTATAAATTGGACCCTTCTTGGAAGACACCCTGCTACTAGAAGATTCCTGCTTTTGGGCATCCTGCTTGGCCATATCAACCCATGACACCTTCTTAACAATCTTGGAAGACTCCTTTCTCCACAATCTTGGAAGACTCCTTTCTCCCATCTGAACCTGAAAGTTGACTTCCCTTTGGACAGCTGAGTCTCCCTCTGAGCCTGTTGACCTCCTCTGAAGTCAGACTCCCTCTAAGTCTGTCCAACCTTCTTTTCAATGTTCTTTAGTATAGGCTTGCCTATTAGCCTATATAAATCGCTCTCTCTAACTCCTAGAACCACCCTCGGATCTGAGCTAGGCCCACTATGTCGAAGAAGTGCCTTTCCCTTCCAGAACACAACTTCGAACCCCATCTGCT
The DNA here is from genome assembly GCA_009831015.1 of Picea engelmannii. Lineage (NCBI taxonomy): Eukaryota > Viridiplantae > Streptophyta > Pinopsida > Pinales > Pinaceae > Picea > Picea engelmannii. The sequence goes on from ML781770.1 coordinate 327,751, forward strand.
CAATCGATGAGACTAAGAACATGTTGCACCTAAGTTTCGATACCCAAAGCACATTTTGAACTTGCAACACCCCACCTAACTCCATCTTGAAAGGTACAGTCCCGACTCCTTTCACCGCATGCTAACTTCGATCACCAATCCTCACATGCAGATCAGAATCCCATTCAATCAAGCTCTCAAACACCTCTCGTGGCCCTATCATATGTTTGGTAGCCCCATTGTCTAAGAACCAAGCACCCTCATGAATGGTGCTCTCTGAAAGGTGAGAGACAAGAAAAGATGCATCCTCAAATCTCTTAACCAACTCTACCTCCTCCGACATGGAGAAAGCAGCCATCTCAGCGTGCTTCTCTTTCCTGCCCTTCTTCTTCTTATTCGAACATTGGCTAGCATAATGACAAAATTCATTGCATGCATAGCATCTCACTTTACTCGAGTCTTTCATCCCTTTGCTCTTCTTCAACTGACTAGCAAGAGCATTCTCCTCACAACTCTTGTGTTGAAGATCATCATCTCAAAGTTCTTCTTGAATGAAGTCATCCCACAACTTGTTCCAATCTAGGAGCTTCTCACGTGACACAACTCCTTTGATGAACGGCTTCCATTGCTCCGAGAAGCCCTTGAGTGTGGTCCTCATCAACTGTGTGTCTGCCACGTCGTCCCCTATAGTTGCAAACTCATCATGAACTTGTTGAATCCTAGTGAGATACAATGTTACATTTTCTAAACCGATCATCCTAATCTCCCTGAGCTTCTCTCTCAGCACCATCTTCTGTTTTTCGTTCTTGTTATGAAATAACGTTTTCGGAGCCTCCCACATGTGCCACACTTTGGTCTTTCCAGTTAGGTGAGGTATCAAATGGTCCTTCATCTCATCAAGAATGATCAACCTGGCCTTTGCATCTTGTTGATTTTATGGTAAGCTGATGCATTTTTATTTTTCTTACTCTTTAGCATAAACTGAACCATAACTACTGCAGCAAACCAAGTTCACAAGAAGAATAACCATGCACAAGAAGTATCCTAGGAAACCCTTCTCAACAAGGGAAGAAAACCCAACCAATCCTTTACTATATTCTTCAAGAGAAAGACCTCCCACACCATCACCAAAACTAGCACACAAGAGGGTGTTGTAATTCTCACAATTTCAGACCACAACTTCTGAAATCATGAGATGACACAATGATAAGTGTATTTCCTCAATGGGGATTCACCTTTATTTATATAAGACTTGTCACATCAAATGGTGTGTCTATTGGCACAATAGAGTCGACCTCAATAACTCAAAATATACTTAATAATTACCATAATAATTATCTTTTACAATAATTATCTTTTATATTAATTATCTTTTACATTAATTATCTTTTACATTAAGGTGGGGTCAACCTGTACCCTTTACATAACAAATAGGGTTACATGTAAGTCTGACTCTTAAACAATATGGCAAGGGATCTCATACACCCACTAGTGCTCAGCCACTAGGGGCTCATCCATCTGTGCTCAGCCACAGGGATGTCTCTCTATCTCACTGCGTCTCACAGAAGAACCACACTCACTAGTGCTCAGCCATTAGGATCACGTTCACATGTGCTCATCCACTGGCACGTCCAACTCAACAAATCTTCTTTCTCAGTACGTTACACAAGAGGGTCATCTAGAGTTCATCATCTCAACTCTCTGCTCAAACGAGGTTAATACATCGTTTCATCTCTGTCTTAGAACAATGCACCCGGCTCATGGGATTTCACACGTTCACATGTGCTCAGCCACAGGCACGTCCAACTCAGTAGATCTACTTTCTCACTGCGTTACACGGGAAAATCATCTGGAGTTCATCTCAACTCTCTGCAAGGAGGAGGCCAGCACAACGTTCCAGTTCTGTCTGGATAGGAACCACACACCCAACTCAGGGGCTCTCTCTCAAGTCTGTGTCCTGGAGGATGTTTCACGCAGCTGTAATCATCAACACTCCCTCTCAGCTAGGGAGGCATTCTCCACCAGGCCAAGTCTCTCATGGAAGTACTTGAATTCGTCATGGCTGTAATCATCAACACTCCCTCTCAGCTAGGGAGGTATTCTTCACCAAGCTAGTTTCTCACAGAAGTACTCGAACTTCGTATTGGCAAGCAGTTTGGTGTAGATATCTGCAATCTGCTCATGTGTAGGAAGGTACTGCACGTGTATTGCTTTCCTCTGCAACATGTCTCTGATATAATGATATTTTATCTCAATGTGTTTCGATCTATCATGAAACACAGGGTTCTCAGAGAGCTTCACACAGCTCTGGTTATCACAAGTAATAATAGGATCCATCTCATGGTCAAATAAATCTATCAGAAGCCACACTCAATGCTATAAACTCTACTTCTGCGGTACTCAAGACCATAGAGCTTTATTTCCTGTTGCACCAAGAAACCATGGTCAACTCCAAGGTAAAATAACAACCGGATGTGCTCTTTCGGTCCACTGTACTCTTTACTCAATCTGTATCGGCATATCCCTGCAAACTCAAGTTCACACTGGAGGCATGTCTCAGGCCATATTCAATTGTGCCTCATATATATCTCAATACATGCTTTACTGTTATCCAGTGAGTCTGTCTCGGCTGACTCGTGGATTGACCAAGCACATTCGCTGCATAGCATATATCAGGTCTGGTGCAAACTCAAGTTCACACTGGAGGCATGTCTCAGGCCATATCCAATTGTGCCTCATATATATCTCAATACATGCTTTACTGTTATCCAGTGAGTCTGTCTCGGTTGACTCGTGGATTGACTAAGCACATTCGCTGCATAGCATATATCAGGTCTGGTGTTAACCAGATACATCAATGATCCAATCAGAGGTCGGTACACATGTGGATCAATCTCGTCTGAATCATCATCATTTATTTTTTCGTCAAATCCATCACCATCAGTGTAGACATGGATTTGCATTCTGTCATACTGAACTTCTTTAATATCCCCACTGTATGTTTTCCTTGACTTAGGAAAAGTCTCATTGGTCCTCTATCATACTTCTTGTCCCAAAAAGTAATGCATCATACCCAGATCCTTCATCTCGAAATCAGAAGTCAAAGCTTGCTTGTAACAACACGACTTCTTGAATAAGTCATCAAAATCAGGCTCTCGTCACCAACAATATAATAGCATAGGTTTGGATCAGCAACACTCTTGCTGAAACCAAAACTTCATCAAGAATCCATCTATCTGATGTAGTTTCCAACTCATGGATGGTAGTACAGATGGAAGTGCATCAGGCTACTGGATCAATTATGTCTCATCATAGTTCACTCACTCTGCTTGTGAGAATCCTCTGACTACAAGTCTCGTTTTGTATCTCTCGATACTTCCATCAGCTGCATGTCTTTCTGCCTCTTGCAGAGTTTGTCAAGCCCAGACAGGCCTTTTATGGCCTACTGTAAAGTCCCTGGGAATATCAACTGGATCAATTGTATCAATGGCTATCTCCCTCTAAATTGTTGAAGAGGAAGAAGGTATTGTCTCTCTTTTTCAATTAGTTTGATTCCTTCTGAGTTAAGTGACTCCCTCTGAAATCTTAAGGATAAGCATCTTCCTTTGTTGTTAACCTACGTGGAACAAGTAAACAAACGAAAAGAAACAAGACAAGAATATCTCCTAGTGGAGATTCATGAGTACATCTCTAGAATCAAAACATTTTAAGGATTGTTGTCACAGCTACAACACCTACTTGTAATGTAGCAACCTTAGAAATGTAGGTTATATGCATGATAATTTAAAAAAATCAAACCTAGAATCTTCACTTCCAGTCTGTTGCTCCTCTGGATGCACTGAGATACTTCTGGATTCATGATTGAACCAAGGGTTTCTTCCTCCTGCAACTACCCTTATGACAATGATGCAAATAATATATATACAAGTGCATACCTGAGAGTGTACATCAATGGATATTTTGCTTGTTTGTCAATGCCATGATGAGCAATGACATTCCTCGCTTGTTTGCCCCTGTAGCCACATTATACTCTGCTTCCTTGCTGTGTTAAATCTTCTGCCAAGATAGATCTGAATTCTCCACTTGAACTGCTCTAAAACTTGTGTTAGACTCTTGCTTAGAAACCTCTGATAATTGCTTCAAAAAAAGTCATGAAACTTGTCTCAGATCTGCCCTTCAATTTGCCCTTATAACAGGCCTAGACTGCTTCGAATTTGCCCTTCATTACAGCCTCAGATCTGTTGTATTTGAGCCTCATAACAGGCCTTGTATTGTCAAGAATAATCACTCAACCTTCTGTCTAAACACTGCTTTAATACTCACCCTTGACTATTAAGTTTACCAACAAACATTTGCTCAAAAAATTGCAGCCTCAGACTTCTGTTGTAACACGAAAATACCCTTGTTTTTTAACTTAGTTTAGCCTGACATAAGCCTCAGTTCTTCCCTCAGATATAAGCCTCTTAGCTGTCGCTTTAGAAGGTTAATCTTTCAGCTTTTAGAGCAGTTTTAAATATGCCTCAAAAGACATTGGTGGAGGTTGAACCGCATATCTCTGCTTTTCATTTTATTCAGGCTGAAATTAATCCTACTTTTGACTGGCGTTTCCACAGATCTTCAACACTACAGTGGTGGGCCTCTATTTTACTCATGACATTCGGTTAAAGAATTCCCTCAATACAAACAACAATAAAATCGTAGATCCTCCTTAATCCGAGCTTCAGAGTTAGGTACGCACAGGAGTTGCCATGTTGGTATATCAAATAGAATGCAACTTTCTAGCCTTTTAAAAAAAACATCTTCTTGCATGCATTATTTATGTTGGCTTAATAGCTAGCTACAGGAATGAATCTGTCATCGATAACTGTGGACTGAGTTTTGGCGATGAACTGCTTGTTACAATAAGACAAGCCGCTTTTCACAGTAGAGGAGCCACTTCGGTTAAGACACACCATTTATCCCTATGGCACCGAACGCACCATTTGGTGGAAATTTGTTGAGTTCAGATTTGCTGTCATGACAGCCCTTAGCAGCTGCCCCAAGAACAGACCTGTGACTAGTATGTCAAGCCTCTCCTAGGCTGCAGCTATTCTTTCTTTAGCAGGCCGATCCACCAAGAGACAGGTGGCTGCCTTCTCATGTTTGTCCGGAAAATGTAAGCAAGGCTCGGTCCGGGTTTTACAATACCACAGAATTTTTTTTAGGTCGGGCCCCTTCAAACTCTACCACAGAGATTTTAAGGAGAGGTCTGTCTTCTTCCTTCATATCAGCGGTGTGTTTATATCAGCCTTTCTTCAACCTTCAACTGTGCAGTGGTCATCTTCAGGACCTGCTCTGAAACCATGTTGATTTTATGGTAAGCTGATGCATTTTTATTTTTCTTACTCTTTAGCATAAAATGAACCATAACTACTGCAGCAAACCAAGATCACAAGAAGAATAACCATGCACAAGAACACAAAAAGTATCCTGGGAAACCCTTCTCAACAAGGGAAGAAAACCCAGCCAATCCTTTGCTATATTCTTCAAGAGAAAGACCTCCCACACCATCACCAAACCTAGCACACAAGAGGGTGCTGTAATTCTCACAATTTCAGACCACAACTTCTGAAATCATGAGATGACACAATGATAAGTGTATTTCCTCAATAGGGGATTCACCTTTATTTATATAAGACTTGTCACATCAAATGATGTGTCTATTGGCACAATAGAGCCGACCTCAATAACTCAAAATATAATTAATAATTACCATAATAATTATCTTTTACATTATCTTTTACATTAAGGTGGGGCCGACCTGTACCCTTTACATAACAAATAGGATTACAGGTAAGTCTGACTCTTGAACAATATAGCAAGGGATCTCATACACCCACTAGTGCTCAGCCACTAGGGGCTCATCCATCTGTGCTCAGCCACAGGGATGTCTCTCTATCTCACTGCGTCTCACAAGAGATCCACACTCACTAGTGCTCAGCCACTAGGATCACGTTCACCTGTGCTCATCCACAGGCACGTCCAACTCAACAGATCTTCTTTCTCACTACGTTACACAGGACGGTCATCTGGAATTCATCATCTCAACTCTCTGCTCAAAGGAGGCTAATACATCGTTTCATTTCTATCTCAGAACAATGCACCCAGCTCATGGGATTTCACACATTCACCTGTGCTCAACCACAAGCACGTCCAACTCAGCAGACCTTCTTTCTCACTGCGTTACACAGAAGAACCATCTGGAGTTCATCTCAACTCTCTGCAAGGAGGAGGCCAGCACAACGTTCTAGTTTTGTCTCAGATAGGAACCACACACCCAACTCAAGGGCTCTCTCTTAGGTCTGTGTCCTGGAGGATGTCTCACGCAACTGTAATCATCAACACATCTAACTTGTTAAACTTGGCCAGTTCTGTTGCATCAGTTGGCTTAGTGATCAGGGTGTCAGCAAATTCCCACAAATCATTCACCAACAGCACTAACTTGATTCTTTCCTTCCACGAGTTGTAGTTGGATATCCCATCCAACCTATCTTCAATTCTCAATCCGAAAACCATCTTCGTTGCTAGACTTTTACCCAGAAGTCCAAGATACTCAGTTGTCAAATCTACTACAGCTCCTTTTCAAGGTTGTTTCCTGTGTAAATTTGAGATCCAACTGCTCTTTTCAAAGGCTCAACTCTGATACCATGTTAGATTTCAAACACACCTCAGGTCTGGTCTAGGTTCTCAACAATATACACAGAAATCATACAATCTAAATTGTGAACATAAACACGCTAAGATGTCTAACAACTTAGCACAACTGAAAGTAAAACACCAGCAATTAGATCATACATAGTACACAGAATTCTTCATTAAATCATTGCTCAGAACTTGGGCTCCTGTATCAGGGAAAATGGCCCTTTAAAACACCAAAATACAAGGGTACACTTACATAAAACCATTGTCCACTGCAAAAACCCTCCTTGGTTTCTGTGCCAAAATTTGCTCATTGTACTGAGGTCAAACTACAGCTGAAACCTTTCTTTGTTTGTTGGTCACCTGAGCAGGCCTTCATGGTCTCTCTCCAACACTCAAAAGTCAAAACTACCCTTTCATCTAATTGTAAGTTAACTGTAACAGCCCTAAAATACCTACCCAACAACCGACCGTAACAACACTCAAATTGTCCCAAGATTGTTGTTAAGCTGACAATATCAGCCCCAGAACACTTGCCAAGAAGTGCCTTTCCCTGCAAACTGAGGCTCCTAACACTCCATGGTATTTCTCTGCAGGCCAAGGCTCTAGAACTCCACAGTTGCCCTTGTCCTTGCAAGCTGAGCCTCTAAACTGTTGTGGTTCTCCTTTTCCTTGCCCAAAGAGCCTCCATAACACAAGTCGAGCCTCCAAAACACAAGTCAAGCCTCTAAAAACATAGCGGTTGCCCTTCTTCCTGTCCAAATTCCCTCTAAACAGCAAAACAGAGGCATACTCGACCTTCTCCATAGCTAGTTGAGGTCACCACGGCCTATCTCCAAGATATAACATTGCATTCACACTTGATATCCATTTTATACAATTCTAAGGTTGAGTTAGAAGCCCCTAAATCAGCTTAGGCGCCCTCTCCACAAATTCAACAATAAATTAGCTTTGTTTAATCATCAACAAACCCACAAGGCCCATCAACAAGCCCACAAAGCCCTATACCTCACTCAAAGGATTTTCACACAAAAAAAATCGCAATGTGAGTGTCAAGAATGGTTTCCACATGCCCAACGCCTAGGCTCGTGTGGGAATACCTCTCGATGCTACAAAAACATCAGCAATATTCAATCTCTGCAAGGACATGATTATAAGCTAAGGGACAAGCATGATAAATTAACTCAACTCCAAATTGAAGTCATTGCAACAAAGCAACCAACATTTCAATTTTCGCTCGACTAGTGCTTCCTAGAAACTTACGAAGATATCGAATATAGAAGAAGCCCAAGTCCAAGTATGAGCTATAGAGCAGTGAAAGATATAGAAGAAGCCCAAGTCAGAGTAAGGAGGCAGCAGGTGATGGTTGCATAAAGAAAACAATAATCAAGATATAGAAGAAACGTACATAGGAGTATGGAGCCGAAAAAGGTGGAAGACATAGAAGAAGCCCAAGGAAAAAGGTGTTGGTTGCATAGAGCAAACAAAAGCAAGAAGGTGGTGGTTGTATAGCTCTTGTCAGCGGACGTATTAGTGCATTCAATACATATTAAGACTCTACATCATTTGTCAAGACAGTCTATTTAAAGACCTGGCATAGTAATAAGAGCTTATATAATGTCATCCTTAAAACTTAGATCATGTAAGGATGAAGATCAGATTTTGTGGTAGAGCTTACATAATGTCCTCCTTAAAACTTATTGGCCAATAGCATGTGGTATAAAAGAAATTTAAATATTATAAAAACATAATTATTTTGTATCTCCTATGTACAACAATAGACAATACGAAAATATTTGTAGTCAAAGGGTAAACTAATTAGTGATCAACGATGAACTCAACAAAATAATACATGGCCTTCGGCAAGGACTAATAACAACCATTCAAGACATATAATTGTGAAGGAAGTTAGTTGTTGCATGTGATATTTTCAAGACTAATTTTGAGGGAAATAATACTTAGTATTTACACTTATTAATTTAAATATTAATTTTATAATGTCTCCATATTTTGTATAATAAAAAACGCTACATGGAGTTTTATTTATATTTTCTAAATGTGTTTTTACTACATTCCAAGGTGAGCATTGGGTGTGGTCTACTATTGGACATCTCCAATACAACATGTTGGACATCCCCAACTATTGAACTACACAAAATACTAGCATCAAAATTATTTCAAAAAGGCTTTGTTCCTATTGACTTTATTTACAAATATTAAAAAGTTGGTTAGAATACTATTCTTTTATTTCAAGTCCTTAGGCATATTAACTAGATAGATATATTACACTATTTATTAGTCTCCTCTTGTGATCATTTCAATTCCAAAACTATTTAGGAAGCAAGGAGGCTACACTAATGTACTCCCAACGAGTTGTGAAATTTGTTGCAACGACATAAGTTGCATGACTAGAAAAGAGTTTGATAATACGATGATAATTAATACAAGTTGGCGACGAGTGTAGTTTGATGATATTCACAAGGTTCTCAAGATCACAAAAAACATGAAGATATCCTTATTTTGTTGTAAAAATATAATGAATCGGATATTGTTGAATTTTCATTAGTCTTGTTAACATTAGATTCACCATAGGCAACGCTGCACCATTGCCACCCAACCATCGACACCTACTCGTGCCTTCCCCCAAGCTAAGCATATACTGAAATATGAGATAGTAGTTTATCCTGGGAAACCCTTCTACACAAGGGAAGAAAACCTAGCAAACTTTCCTTATAGAAAATATCCTTGCCAATACAAAATAACCATGAACCAACTCTATCCACTAGAGCAAATCAACAAGAAAGAATCCCAGCAAAATTGCTACAGCACACCCTAGCCAAAGCACTAGATTGTCTAGCCTCCATTAGCGCACCATCAAGACCAAAAGAGATAAACCCTCCACCTGCGCCCTTCTTCCTCCTGTAGCTGTAGCTGCAGCTGCCACTGCAACTCTCCACCAAACTTGCGCTATAGATCAATAATAGAGTGTGTCAAATGAGGAAGGCGTCACCCTTATTTATACTAATATGTCAATGACTTTTCAAGCAGGGCCGACATGACTTTCTGGAAATTATATTTTATGTTTGTCTTTTTCTTTTGGAGCCAACTTTATTTATAGAGCAATGTATTTCTTCTAGGGCTTCTTTAATTCTTCCAATGGTTTTTCCTTTAACTTCTTGGCATCTTCATCTATAAGAAAAGTTGTCCAGGAGGTGAATACCTCTCACTGCTACCAAAAACATCTACACTCCCTCTTAGCTAGGGAGGTATTCTCCATGATGTTTTCCACTGGTCCTCATAGCCTCGCAGGCTATGCCATGGTCCTCCAACCATGCCATGGTCACGCAGACCATGCTACTGGTAGCATCATCACGTCTCACATGGCTACACCTAATGTGGACCTATTAGTCTCGTTTAGGGGCTACAACCCACTAGAGAACACTAGGGATACAACCTCGTAGTGTGTGTCATCATCACCAAGGGCTACTTCCGCATGACATGTCCACTTGGGCTACACCCCAAGGGACGTGTCCACATGGGCTACACCCCAAGGGGCAATGGGCTACAGCCCAGTGCAACTTATCAGTCCATCGATAAGTGCCATACTCAACTCAGGCCATTGTGGAGTAATGTCACAGGTCAACCCAGCTCAGTCCATCGAGGAGAACGACATGGACAATATCTCAACCACATGGGCTACACCCCAAGGGTCGTTGGGCACCAACCCAGTACAACTTGTCACTTCACTGACAAGTGTCATGCTCAACTCAGTCACTAAGGAGCATCCTCACAAGTCGACCTAGCTCGATCTATATAAGGAGAAGATCTAGAGCATTCTCACAGATCAACCCAGTTCGGCCACCTGAGACGAAGACCTTTCACAGGTCTACCCAGCTCAATCCATTGAGGAGAAGACATGGAGAAGGCACAACACACTTACAGATCGACCTAGCTCACTCCACTGAGGAGAAGATCTAGAGAATGTCCTCACAGGTCGACTCAGCTCACTCCACTGAGGAGAAGACCTGGAGAATGTCTCATGAAGCTACAATCATCAACACTCCCTGTTAACGAGAGGGGCATTCCACTCCAAGTTTATCACAGAAGTACTCAAACTTCGACTCAGCAAGGGGCTTGGTGAAAACATATGCAATCTACTCATCTGTATGAAGGTACTGCACCAGTACTACTTTCCTCTGCACCATGTCTCGAATGTAATGAAACTGTGGGATTCTCTGAGAGCTTCACACAACTCTGGTTATCACAATGGACCACGGTGGGATCCAGCATCTGTCCAAACAACCCTGCAAGGAGCTTTTGAAGCCACACTGCTTCGCGTACTACCATACACACTGCAATATACTCAGCTTCTGCAATTACTCAAATCCACAGAAGTATGCTTCCTACTACACCAAGAAACCATGGAAGAACCCAAATTGAAGCAACACCCGAAAGTGCTCTTCCTATCCACTGCGCTCCCTGCCCAATCATAATCACCATATCCCCGCAGTCTCATGTCAACACTGGAAGCATATCTCAGGCTATATCACAAACTGTGCCTCGCAAGTATCTCGACACATGCTTCGTAGCTACTCATGAACTGGCTAAGTGCACTCACTGCATAGCAAATGATTGGTCTGGTATTAACCAGATACATCAATGATCCAATCAATTGTGGTACATAGTTGGATCAATCAAATTTGAATCAGAAGAAGACTCACTCAACTTCTTCAGATTTGGCACCATCGCTGTGGCCATGGACTTACAGTCCAACATCCCAAATCTGCTCAAAATCTCAACTGTGTACTTCCCCTGACTCAGGAAGATCTCATCAGTTCTTTGCCACACCTCTAGTCCCAAGAAATAGTGCATCATGCTGAGATCCTTCATTTCAAACTTAGAGGCCAACTCATATTTGCACCAAGCAATGAGGCTCTCTGCTCCAGTGAGAAATAAATCATCAACATACAAGATCAAAAAATCAAGGACTCACCATTAACAACCTTATAGTACAGGTTGGCATCAACAACACTCTTGTTGAAACCCAAACTCATCAAGTATCCATCGATCCTCGCATACCAAGCACGAGGTGCCTGCTTGACTCTATACAAGGCCTTCTTCATCACGAAACCATCTGGCTACTCGATATACACTTCTTCTTCAATCTCTTTGTTGAGGAAGGTTGTCTTTACATCCATCTGATGTAAACTCCAACCCATGGTTGAAGCAAGTGCAATGATCGTCTGAATGGAGGTGTATCGAGCAACAGGAGCAAAAAGTCTCCTCGTAGTCTATTCCCTCTACCTAAGAGAATCCTCTAGCCACAAATCTCGCTTTGTGCTTCTCGATACTCATGTCAACTACGTGTTGGATCTTATAGATCCACTTGGAAGTCACCATAGACTTCCCTTCAGGTCTTGGAACAATATCCCACATATCATTCTTAATGATGGACTAATACTCCTCCATCATGGCATCTCTCCATACAAGCTGACTAGATGCCTCCTCATAAGGGGAAGGCTCAAAATCAATGATGTGACTCATAGCTGCAACATAGCTCGAGAATCTCTAAGGTCTCTTACTTTCTCTAAAAGTACCACAGGGAGTTGCATGTCCCTCTGCCTCCTGCAAAGTCTGACGAGCCCATGCAGGACTCTTCCATCCTACTGCAATATCTCTAGGAACATCAACGGGATCAACTGGATCAACAGGCTCCCTCTGAACTGTTGAGGGGAGAGGGGAAGAAGACACCATCTCCTCCTGCATCTCACTGTCAATCTCCATGTGAGATCCTCTAGATCTCCTGAAGGCTACCTCCTCCTCAAAGGAAACATCCCAACTCACCTCAATCTATCTCTGACCTAGGATGTAGATCCAATATGCCTTTGAAGACTCACAGTACCCAACAAATGTACCCTTCATGCCTGAAGGGTCTAACTTCGTCCTTTCTCCTCAGGTACGTGAATGTACACAAGACACTTAAATATCTTGAAGAGTACAACTTGTCAATGTAACTACCATTGTCATTGTCTCATCCACGAGACTAGATCCACTCTCAACTATATGCAATTGTCATAGGCCCACACAAATCTGAATGCACCAAATCCAAGATCCCCTTAGATCTACTGTCATTTCCCAAAAAGGGTCCCTTGGCATTCGTGCCAAAAGTACATCCTCTACAAATGCCATCATGCTCAACACGGAGCTCTAGAAGACCTGTCGCCTTCTTCCCCAATGCGGGAAGAGATCTATAATGTAAATGAGCAAGTCTCCTATGCCATAACTCACAATCATGCACGGGGCCTGAACTGGTTGAACTGTCAATCTGTACAAACTCCTTATCTGGTCAGAATGCTTCAGGTCTCAAACTAGAGACCATCTAATATGTTGCCTTCTGCAGCCGTCACTATAGCTCCCTCTCAAAGCTATCACTGATGACATGCCTTCGTGGCAACCTGCCCGGAACAAGAAACAAGAACAACAACATCTCCATGGCAACCTCCATGGGATTTAACAAGATAACTTTCCTGGAACAAAGCCAACAACCAAGAATATCTCCTAGAGGAGATTAGTTTAGCTTGCAAACAAGTGCATCTCATAATGATCATAACTTCAATAGATCAGAATACAACATAAGATCGCAATAATGTCATGACAGCTAGAGGCATATCAAAACAATCAAACCTGGAGTCTTCACTTCGAAGGAGGGTGCATTGTTTCTTTAAATGTACTAGATCTGAGATCCTTTAAATCTACATATTGTCGTTTGGACAAAGGATCCCTGCTCCTGCAAACACCCTCATGATAATGATACAATTTTAAACATATACAAGTGTGTACCTCAACTTGTCTTCTAATCTCAAGGCTTGCACAACTGGCAAATGGCAACTGCAACTGGTGACTGGCAACTGCAACTGTAATTGGCACGAAGCAACTAGTGTTGCTACTACAATTGTAATTGGCACAAAGCAACTAGCACTGCAACTGCAACTGGCATGAAGCAACTGGCACTGCAATGTCCTCCAATAGGTTGCTCAACGAGCTTGACAAGGTTTCTCAATGAGCTTGACAAGGTTTAGGTCTTGAGCAGCAGAAAATTACAACAATGTGGTAAATCTCACAATCTTCCTTCTAGTGATTAGATTGTTTTGAAGGAAACCTGCTCTGAAACCATGTTGAATTTTCATTAGTCTTGTTAACATTAGATTTACCATAGCAATTTGATCTTCTTTTGCATGCTTGTTTCACCATAGGTGATGTTGCACCATCGGCACCCAACCATCAGCACCTAGTCGTGCCTTCCCCCGAGCTAAGCATATACTAAAATATGAGACAGTAGTTTATCTTGGGAAACCCTTCCACACAAGGAAAGAAAACCCAATAAATTTTCCTTATAGAGAATATCTTTGTCAATACAAAACAACCATGAACCAGCTCTATCCACTAGAGCAAATCAACAAGAAAGAATCCCAGCAAAATTGTGGCAGTACACCCTAGCCAGAGCATTAGAGTGTCTAGCCTCCATTAGCACATCATCAAGACCAAAAGATATAAACCCTCCACTTGCACTCTTCTTCCTCCTGTAGTTGCAGCTGCCACTGCAGCTCTCCATCAAACTTGCGTTATAGATCAATGAGAGAGTGTGTCAAATGAGGAAGGCGTCACCCTTATTTATACTAATTTTTCAGTGACTTTTCAGGCAAGGCCAACCTGACTTTCTGGAAATTATATTTTTTGTTTATCTTTTTCTTGTGGAGCCAACTTTACTTCTAGAGCAGTATATTTCTTCTGGGGCTTCTTTAATTCTTCCAATGGTTTTTCCTTTAACTTCTTGGCATCTTCATCTATAAGAAAAGTTGTCTTAGAGGTAAATACCTCTCGCTGCTACCAAAAACATCAACATATACAAGAACCAATTAAAAACTTTGGCATTCGAACAAGGAAACTTTCCTAATATAAGTTGCATGACAAAGAATGTGGTTATTACCATGTTGATGATAAATACAAGTTGGCGACAAGTATAGTTTGATGGTGTTCACAAGGTTCTCAAGATCCAAAAAAAACATAAAGATATCTTTAATTTGTTGTAAAGTTATAATGAATTTGCTACAAGAACCAATTAAAAACTATGGTATTTGAACAAGGAAATTTCCCTATATTAAGTATAAAGCCCAATGAGCTAGCTCAAGTGGTTGAGTGCATGGAGCTTCATGCAGGAGATCACCCAAATGGTTATATGTCTCACTCAATATCCCTACCTTGTCAATCCTTGTAATCAGCGATGATGAGTTTACACTGGGTATCACGCTGAAATGTGAGGAAGTGCCTAGGAGTTTTCCCGCAGGTTTTCCTTGGGATAAAAAAAGCCACCCAATTAGTAAGAGCATCAAAGGGGACTTAGCCATAGTACCAATTGTAGCAACAAGAACTACAAGTTAAATGAAGAGTTCATCAACATGGGTTGTCAAACTAGCTATAAGTATAAAGAACCAATTACAAACTATGGCATTAGAAGAAGGAAACTTGCTTGTATTAAGTATAGGATCCAACTAATTAGTAAGAGCATCTACGAGGACCTAGTCATAATGCCAATTACAACAACAAGAACTACAAGTTGAATGAAGACTTCATCAACATGGATTGTAGAATTGGCTAGATACAAAAAGAATTAGATACAAGAACCACTGAAAATTTGTGGCATTCAAAGAAACTTGCTTGTATTAAGTATAGGAATCAACATGTGAAGGATTTCCTCTTACGTATATAATAAAATTAGAGTTATTGGATAATTGAGCCAATTCCTTATGTTTCCTCTATTAAAGAATTAGGTGAGAATGAACTCAAGAGGGGGGTAATTAAGTGAAATAAGTTATTATCTTAGAAAACTATCAAAACAAGATTCCTAGGACATGAGTAACCTTCAACAACCATAATAGTAAATAAATGTAGAACAATGATAAAAATATATGTAGTTAGTCTTATGAGATGAGATCAAGAAAGGCTAGAGGAATATCATTGTAGGACTGACACCTATATTGAGTGAAGTAGATGATTAAGAACAATTGGAGAAGGTATGGATTATAGCTAAGGCTTCTAGGAGCTACATTCCTTGGGCTAGGTACTATAAACGTTGTGGAACAAATAGATTCAATACCTCAGGATGCTTAATCGGGAGATAGCAAGTTTTTAAGGTTAACATATTATCGAAAGAAACATATGTTATTTAGAATTTGAATTGAAGATAGAATTTGATTGTAAACTCAAAGTTTGTTGAGCCACCTATCAAAAATTAGCACAAGTCAAAGCATGATGGCAAATTACAATAATTGAAATTAAAAGTAATTTATTTGTAAACTATAAATGAAGAAGAAATGAACCACCAAAGCTAATAAAATCCAAAAGGCATATTTACATAACCAAAAGCCATCTATAACAATCAAAAAAGGAAAACAAAATTACAAACTATCATTAAGTTTGGTATTAAGTCTTAATGAGGAATACTCTTCGTCTAGAATCAAATAGATTAAAAATTTTGTTAAGGAGGAGTGTGGTCTAACATCAAGCAAAGAGGTGATCGAGCATGTATTAACACGAGGACCAAAGTTCAAAACCTCTTGAGTGGGTGTAAATGAGGTCAAGTGCAAGTCCTAGGTGATTTTGATGGCATAGATACATCCCTTGACCAAGGGGCAGCTATAAATTTCTATAAGCAATATTTCCCCAAAACAATGGATTAAAATTAAGAACTTTTGTTAGCCATTAAATAGTTTGGTGGGTATAGGAATGAAATAATTGGAATGGTTCAACATAACATACTCATATTGTATTATACACTTAGATTCAGATTCCAAGTAAGCATACCATCAAACCCTCCCTCTTGGGATCTATGCCATAGCATGTATATAAAAAGTGAAGATGATTGTAGAATAACTTAAAACATCACATCTTTTTAACCAAGGATGTGAAATTGTTATAATCTTGATTCCTCATAACCTATATTTGGATTTACATCCTACTTTTGCATGGCAGCTTAGCCAACGGAACAACTATAAATTTCTATAAGCAATATTTGCCCCAAAAAATGGATTACTATTAAGAATTTTTGATAGACATTATAGAGTTTGGTGAGTTTAGGAATGATATAAATGGATTTGTTGAAAATAACATGCTCATATCTTATTATACATTTAGATTCTAAGTAATCAAACCATCAAACCCTCGCTCTTGGGATCTATGCCATAGCATGTATAAGAAGTGATGATGATTGTAGATAAACTTAGAATATCAAACCTTTTTAACCAAGGATATCATATTGTTATAAAATAATTCCATAACCTATGTTTAGATTTACATCCTATTTTTGTATCATCCAACCACGCTATATAAGATTATGTAATAACCATCCATAATATAGCATGTAAAGGAATGTTTTCAGGATGAAGTTATTGATAAGCATCCATAATATAATATATAAGAAAATTTTAGATGCATGTATTAAAACGATGTTTAATGCCTATGGTTGGAGAGTTGTTATTGGTACAAAGATAGGTGTAATATAGATTAAGCATGGTAGGAAAAAGTTGAGATTACATATACTCCTATATTTTACTATCATCTTGAATTTGAATGGATCATTTTATTAGATCCTGGAAAGGAACGCTTGTAATTCTCTCTAATGCCATTGTCACAGTTTAAAATTATGATTTATGGTTTTGTGTGCAATAGTTGTTGTATAATTTCAACAAATTTAAAGGCAAATTAAGACAAATCCAACTTGGGGTTTGTAACATTCGTGTCTCTTGTTGTGATTTTTTTACCTTGGAAATCAACTTGAATGCTTCCATTTGGCTTCCACTGAACTTATTGGAATATGTCAGTTCTGCTGAAGCAAATCGGTAGACTTCTTTCTAGGTCGGATGTTGATATACAGTTCCTGATATTGCATTTCAATTAACATAGCATAACTACCTTACATTTCTAACGAATCAAAGCACTGATTGCATGTGACTAAAATAAATATGTAATAAAGGTAAGTAAAATTTTGATTGTGCTTAATGCCAGCGATTAAGCAAATAATTGGTAATTCAGACAAGTCTTCATGGATTTCTACAATATTATCTCTTGATATAGCTATGGGACTCCTGTTACACTGTCTTGGATACCCTACGGGCCTAGCCCATTTAAAATTGTTGACCAGTAATGGTAGCGGAACACTATTGAATCAATTAAGCATAATGAGGGCTTCAAATGCTGAAGTGTTTGAGAGAAAAAAAACTTGCATCCTTGTGCATGGGTGGATGGGGTCAATTCAAGCCCAATGAAAGCTAGTGGCCACTAGCTGGCCATGCATTCGATGGGGTCAATTCAAACCCAATGAAAGCTAGTGGCCACTAGCTGGCCATGCGTTTGATTGTCAATAATCTAGATACTAACGGATTTCTAAGCCTGCAATGGATTTTAATATTATGCTTAAGCAATCCCCATCGTGTTTGCTTCTATTTGTTATAGTTACTGTTAATAACTTATAAGTCCTTGAGTTGTTGACTTAACTGAAAGGTTGTAAGTCTAACACGGAAGGCAAGAAGGCAGCCAAGGTGCAGTTTTCTCGTTTCACTAACTTGAGACAGAACCAACTAGATAGAGATGTGAAGATGAGCTTGTAGTAGTCATTCCTTTGAAAAGTATTGTTTTAGTAATATCGTGTATTGGATAAGATGGCTAGCTAATATTAAAACCCTTCAAATATATAAAGGATTTTCCAAGACATTGCAAGAAAATTTGGAAAACGTAGAAATAAATGCATATATATTATAGAAAGGGTTATGTAATTTAATTTTAAGAAAAAAAATGCTGAATAAATATTGAAAAATAAATGAATGAAAGAAACAAAAAAAAAATATCCATGAACATGAATACAGAAGACTGTACCTACCTCAAGCCCTCGACCTCAAATCTGGCCTCAACCTCGACTTCATGTTGGTATTGACGTGTCCAGGTTGGTGGAAGGAGCCTGGACGCTAAATTCTCAGAAGCTTAAGACTGTACCTACCTCAAGCCCTCGACCTCAAATCTGGCATCAACCCCGACTTCATGTTGGTATTGACGTGTCCAGGTTGGTGGAAGGAGCCTGGACGCTAAATTCTCAGAAGCTTGTCTTTCCGTTTTCTGGAGAGGTTCTCAGAAGCTTGTCTTTCCGTTTTCTGGAGAGGAAGGAAGGGTTTCAATCTCTTTAGATACATCTTCATCTTAACTGAATTTTCTGCAACTCTAACCGGCTCTTCTTCTTCTATGAGTAGAAAAATTTGTTTAATCTCTTGGCATTCACATTTAACTTGATTACATTCTATCCTGCAATCCATGCAATAAACGAAAATTATTTAAGAATTAGGGCACAAAGGAAACAAATTATACAAAATTCTATGAGAATATTCACAATAAGAATAATCATTTGTTCTCTATGCAGATAAGTTAGTTTCATTACCTTCATTTCCAAATGGATAAACCTGATGGTTAGAGTCTCGTCCTTCAAAACTTACATACATTGACCATCCAGCCAAGCCAAAGTGCAGCAACAATGAAATGAAGGGAAATACCAAGAAAAGAAACAAAAAACCAAACCCATAACAAAGCCTGTGCAGGCAGCAAAAGCGGAAAAGTAAAATAAACAAATGGGAACAGCCGCAATGAAGGGAAATACCAAGAAACAGGAACAAAAAACCAAACCCATAACAAAGCCTGTGCAGGCAGCAAAGGCGGAAAAGTAAAATAAACAAATGGGAACAGCCGCAATAGAAGAAGAAGAAAAAAGAAAACGGAGATTAAATACAAATGTATGGAGACCAGAAGAGCAGAACTATATCTTCAGATAAAAAGAACAAGAACTATAAATGGACGGAAAGAGAATTTGGGTGCAGAAGAGACTAAATACCAAAACCACCCTCTGCGTTGTATTGCAGAATTGCTAAACCCTAACTAAACCCGTTGCAACTTGGGGTTTGTAACATTCGTGTGTCTCAAGTTGTGATTTTTTTACCATGGAAATGAACTTGAATGCCTCCATTTGGCTTCCACTGAACCTATTGGAAAATGTCAGTTCTGCTGAAGCATATCGGTCTACTTCTTTTTAGGTCGGAAGTTTATATACAGTTCCTGATATTGCATTTAACATAGCTTGACTACCTTGTATTTCTAACGAATCAATCCGTAACTAAAATTTTGATTGTGCTTAACGCCAGCGATTAATTGGTAATTCAGACAAGTCTTCATGGATTTTCTACAATATTATCTCTTGATATAGCCATGGTATGACCTCAAAAGCGATGGATTATCTCTTGATATAGCCATGTATGACCTCAAAAGCGATGGATTATCTCTTGATATAGCCATGTATGACCTCAAAAGCGATGGTATGCAAAGGCGTCCTTGATACACTATCTTGGATACCCTAAGGAGATACCCTAAGGACCTTTAGCCCATTTAATACCGTTGACCAGGAATGGTAGTGGAACACTATCGAATCAATTAAGCATAATGAGGGTTTCAAATGCTAATTGTTTGAGAAAAAAGACTTGCATCCTTGTGCATGGGTGGATGGGGTCAATTCAAGCAATATAGGGATTTCTATGGATTTTTATATTATGCTTAAGCAATCTCCATATGTTTGCTTCTATTTGTTATAGTTGTGGTTAATAAGTCTTTGAGTTGTTGACTTAAGTGAAAGGTTGTAAGTCTAACATAAGGTAAGCACGCAGTCAAAGTACAGTTTTCTCGTTTCATTACCTTGGGACAGTTTTCTCGTTTCATTACCTTGGGACAGAACCGACTAGGTAGATATGTAATTGTTCCCTTGAAAAGTATTGTATCCTCTTGCATTAGTAATATCATGTATTGAATAAGATGGCTAGTTGATATTAAAACCCTTCATAATACATAAAGGATTTTCAAAGACATTGCAAGAAAGTT